>ML245047.1:8668-64330 GCA_005239495.1 Nicotiana undulata
AGAACAAAAACAAAAATGAGAGGGGGGGGGGGGGGGGGAGTCCTAGGTTATTTATCCTATAGGATCACATCGGTACAATGCTCGGTAATCACTCCTCAGAAGAGGGGCTACATGTGGCATTAGCGCACCGGCATCATATCCATATATACCCTTTCCCACCCCTTAGCGGTTATTTAAGTGAATTTTAATCAACCACCTCTATTGTGTGTTGTTACCCGTCCATTCTTAATGGCCCTGGAGAAATTTAGGACCTCTACCTATATGCAGTTCTAGACAGACCCCTAAGGTTTAAAGGAGAAAATACTAGGGTGAAAAGTAATAACACATAGGACTTCGGCAAATAAACAGGAAGGAGCAAGTAAGAGGCTCAGGTTTACCTCCACATATAATGCAGATAAGCAGCATACCTCAAACATAAATAAGGGCAGTATTATTAAACAGGATCCCTGGACATGATATCTAGGTGAGTATCAGAACACAAGAGATATGCATATTTATTTTATAACTCATAAACAGGGGCCTAACCATTTTGCCTACCGATTTTAAGTCTGTTAAGCATTAAGCAACTAACACAAACAGGCAGTTTCCAATTTTTAGCAGTTTTAATCACCTAAGGCTTGCGTAGGCGTGGGACTGTGTACAACAGTTACCAGAATTATTGAGGAAAAATTGTTATAACTTGTTTTACCTAAACATGTTTATCTAGGTGTTGCAAAAATACAAGATTATTGCCAGTTGTCTGGAAACAGAGTGAAACTGTTTTTATATCCTCCTTCATGCATCAGTAGTTAAACTAGGTGTAATTGAGCGAGTACGAACAAGATCCTAAACATGGTATCTAATACGCATATATAAGGCAGAGTGATTTATATGCAGAATTTCTAAAAAAGCAGGATTTCTAAATGCACAGCATGATTGCAGAGTTTCCTAGAACAGGATTTCTAAATGCACAGCAGGTTACAGCATTAGACATGGTCACAAAATATGCATAGTTTGTGTCAATGTTGTCATTTATCCTAAAGACAGGATTTCTAAGTGATAAAATAATAGCTCCAAAATGAGATGCTGAAAATAGTATACATAAAACCTGGGAGGCATGGTATTTAATGCATGATATGATTCGCACGTATTAGTCCTAAACATGAATTCTATTGCGCACAAAAGAAATGTAAACCTAAGAGCATGGTTTCTACCCTTTGATATAACATGCATTGCTACCCTTCCCCGTTTCACTATCCATCCCCAATATTTGTTTACAATACATTATTATAAACCATTATTGAATGAATTACATAAATAGATAAGAAAAATAAGAAGTTATATTATAGGGAGCCTACCAATAGGCCCAAATTTCCAGAGTTTCCCATGTCAGGTGGTATTTCATAGCCCTTCACATAATCCGGGTGTGTCAGAGTTCCCTAAGGACCTCAAGGGATCCCGGGCAGTGCTCACACCCATATTTCATAAGTGTAGTTGAGTAAGTGTAGTGCGGAAGGGCCAACTCTAATGCATCAGAGTTCAGAGGGATCTCATAGGGATCCCAAAGCAGTCACACATTCGAGGGGCAGCACTTAGATGTCTAAGAGTAGAGTGAGGGTGCTTGACATAGTTTTGAAAAGATTTGAGTAGGAAAATAATTTAAACAAGAAAGACTGGTTTGAAATGAGTTTTGCAAAAATAATAGAGGAAAAGTTTGAAAAGAGTAGGGCAATCAGAACAAACAACATACCAATCTCAGGATTAGAACAAGTTCAGTAGCACACATAGAACAAAGAATTAAGACAAGTTCAGCAACAACAAACAGGGTAATGAGGAACTGGGGACAAATATAGAGCATATAAGGGTATGCACATAGTAGGAAGAGTCACACATAGGTTCAGAATCAAAGAAATCCTAAGGGGATTCAAGGGATTAAGGTAGCATGCATTTCAAACTTACATAGAACCAAGTAATCATAAGGTACATATTGTTTTACCACAGGAAACTCTAGTAATCAGAGAAACATAATTGAAGTAGAGTCTAAAAGGGGATAACATTTTATAAACATGTTGAGTCTAAAGGAGGGGACACATTTAGAAGCATGTTGATAAGCAATAAAGTAGACATACTAGATGCAGGTTGAACAACAAAACCATAAGTAAAAACAGACTAGAAAGAGAATGAATTGAAGTAGCAAAATAAACATGTTGTTTTTTAGGCTTAAATTGAAATCAAGACATACTAGTGTAGAAGAGAGCAAACACAGAGTGAAGAACCAAAGAGTATAGTAGCCAAAGAAAAGAGAGCAGAAGAGAACTTTTGTGTAAGAGAGAGAGAGTGTTTGAACAATCAGTGTTTGTGTCCTTGTGCTAATGAAAGAGCAAGGTACTTATAGTTCAAAAATAGGGAGCAAAATAAGGTAAAAATAATAGTTCAGTAGTAATTGTAGAAATACATGCCAATTAGAATCAAATTAGTATAAGGACTTCCTTTAATTAAGGGGTCATACTCAAACGATAATAAGCGGGTGATAAAATTAGGAAAGGAAATCGTACAAAGCTGTTTATAACATATAAGGAAGAAGCATAAGTATAGTATAGGTATATAGCATGTAAGTAAGGCCAAGTTCTTAATTCTATTTAAGTAAAATATATATGAATTAGTTTGACAGCAGAATTAACCATAAAAATAAGGCAAGAAATAACTCAAATACAGAAAATCAGTATTAATCAACAAAAAATATCCAAAATGAACGGGCATACATGATGCAAGCAGGAAATCAACATATCTTAGTTAAGGGAAATGCTCAAAATCAATTAACAACATAATTGTCCATAGAATAAGGTCAGAAGATTTTCCACAAGGTTAAATCAGTAGAGAATATCATACAAGATCAATGAAGAATCAGTCACAAGGTTTCAAGGACTCACAAATAGAAAGTAGTACTGATTTAGGATGACTCTATGAATGATAGCCACAAATCAGAACTCCAAGAGGTCGAGTATCGTAAAAATCATATAAAAATTAAGGGGCTCATGTAGGGCATAATTTAAATTAACAGAATAAACATGATATAGGCAGAATAAGTGAAGAATCAGAAATGTTGATGAACAAATAGAGTAGAATCACAGAAAAATCGAAACCTAGCACAAATCTATGGGAATAAACACATAACAAGTAGGAATAATCGAAATCAGAAATCCTAGCAAGCAAATATAGGGTAAAAATCACAGAATCGTGGAATATTCATGAGAAACGAACACATATGCAAATTCATCGAACAAATACTCAGAATCACAGATGAAAAACCTAGAAAACTTAGGGCTTTAGCATAATAACTTAGATAAAACGAGAGAAACTCAGATAAACGTTTAAACATGATGAAAACCATAGAATAAAATTGCAATCAGAAGGGAAACCATTTTGAGAAAGGGGTCAAGAACCCTAACTTGAAGATGAAGAGTTATGTTGAAAATCGAAAAACCTTTTTAGGAAAACAGTGAAAATAACTCATAATATGTCCAGATCTATTTCATATCTAAGAAAATCAAGAGTTGATAGTTAGGGTTTCATAGAGATAACCCAAAGAGAAAGAGAACCAACCTAGAAGCCAAGATTCTAGCCGGAGATGGTAGAGTCTTACTCGGACGACCATGAATTGCCTGAGAATTGCATGGAAAACCCTTGGGAGGTGAGTGAAACACCTTCTAGTTCCCTTGAGGACCTCAAGGCAGTGATACCCGGCGTAGGAAGAGAGTCATGAGGCTGGGAGGGTGGTGAGACCACCATGGTCAATGGCAAGTCGACGGCCAGTGAGAGGAGCTAGGGTTAGCAGAGGAGTTCTGAGAGAGATGAGAGATGTAACGACGTAGGGAATGAGAGGGGGAAATGAGAGGGGAAGGGGTAGTCTATTAGGATTAATTAAGGAAAGGGTGAATATGGGTCGTTGATCAAAATTGATCAACGGTCCAGATTAAACACAGATTGGGTCGGGTAGGATTTAGGTGTTGGGCTTGGGGTATTTGGGCCATTTTAATTGGGTTGGGGTCTTGATTAATGAGGCATAATTGAAATAAAAGTGGCTAGTTGTGAAATACCCAATTAAATTAAATAAAAAAAATTATAAAATAGCTGATAATTGTACAAAATGAATTTCCTGCATAGAAAATAGTTAAGAATGATTTATTTAGTATTTTAATACACAAATAATTAATCTTTGGATAAAAATAGCATAAAATCATATGATTGAGCTATAATTGCAAAGTCATTGCAGTTATAACCAAAAGTGCCAATTTGGCTAATTGTAAAATAATGTGGTATTAGTAGGACCCTAAACAAATAAAGAAACCAAGAAAAATGCTTTTGAAATCGTTGCAATTCCATTTTATAATTATTTACTGGAAATAAAATTGTTGGATAAATTAATAAAAATATAGGAAAATTATAAAATAAAAAATCAATTGCTATTGATGCATTATTTTGAAGCTATATATGCAATTTTAAAATATTTTGAGGAAAAATTGGGTATCAACAGCTGTAAAGTTGCATGTTCTTGAGTTTCTTTCAAAATATCATTCATTTTGATGTCTGATTCATACTTCTAGGTGTTATTTTTGTACTTCGATCATGAAAGCAAGTTCATACGATGTTATTACACTTGTGTGCATGTTTGATTTTGAGCCCGATGAGCTCGAGTGAGTTTTGGCTAAGCTACAGAGTGATTTTGGACTTAGAAGAATAGTTGATGACTCTCTGTTGCTGGTGTGGTCTGCAGCCTCGCAATTGCGAGGTAGGGGATCGCATTTGCAACTTTTGGCCAAGTCTTTCATGATTGCATTTGCAAAAAAAAAATTCTCAATTGCGAACATGGTCTGGGAACATCATAGATTGCAATGGCGATCAATTGATTTCTTTTACAGAGCTCCGGTGTTCGCATTTGCGAAAAAATGATAGCAATTACGATGACAACAGAGATATGGGTTTGTATACGGCTAATGGGTCACATGTTGTTTGGCCTGTTTGGGGTTGTGCAATTGAGATTTGAGAAGAGTAAAGGACTCTCGGGAAGGTTCTAATGGGATCAAGACTTATATGTGGCAATTGAGAATTTTTCGGATTTGTATATGGCTAGAATCTGAGATTTACATTAGATGGTGTCGAGACTCGCGGTATTTCTACATCATTATGGATTATACATTCCAGTATCAGGAAGGTGAAGGAAACATCTTTAGACTCACATAAGGTCTCTTCAGTGTCGATGTCTTAGTTATGGTACTTATGGGGTGCTTAAGTGGAAATACAACGGCTTATGGGTTTTAAGGCGTGCGGTTTCATGTTAGGACCTCTTGTGGTGAGTTTTGGGTAAGGATTATGGTGTTCTGGCAAGGAGAGGTATCAACTTAAAGGAAATTAAGAAGAAACTCAGAGAAGTAGGACAACTTGATAGTAGGTTTGATAAACATGATAATGGTTATGGTCGATTATTTGGGTACGTGTGATGTGGTGAGGTTCTATAGGTGTTTTGTGGCAATGCTCTTGAGATTTAGCGATCTTCTTTGCTTGGTTGAGTTAGAGAGATTCTGTTTTGAATGGTATGTTATGTGCGAATGGACTTCGAGGTGTTCTCGATGGTTCTACCACTATTTTAGATGGATATTTCCTACTGACTTGAAGAGCATATTGGGTATTGTGATTTTCTCATGGATGGGATCAAATGAAGGTTTCTTAGTGACAAATATGTATTCTACTTGTAATTAGAGTTGATTATGAGATTTTTGTGCTTTTCATATGATGGCATGATAGATGCGATGTGTCATTTAGCATCGAGATTTGCATGTGCAAGGCCACAATTCAGTTTTGAAAGGAGGGCTATAATTCTTAGGCAACATGGACGATTTCCGATGTTTCGATGAATTCTATAACTATTTGGTATCACCTGAGAAGAGTGTAAATTCAGAAGGCGCACTAAGTATTGGCTTATGGATGCTTCGTTTGTATCGCGGTACTCTCCTGGTTGATTGATTGCTGATATTCAGATTTTGCTATGTGGCACAAAAGAATTATAGAAGCATTCCTCGTGGGAAGATCGTGTATGAGTTATGTGTTAGACATTTAGACGGTGGAGTTCGGATCAGTTCTGGTGATTCACATGTTCTATGGATGTGGAGACAGTGAGTTCTCACAAACATACTGTTTCGTGGTTGTGGATTGTGAAAATGTGGCCAAGCTAGCCAGATGATAGTATGTGTCATGGTTAGTTCATTGTGGACTTTCAAATGGTTATTTATCTATCTGTGTATGACCAGAGTTTATTTGGGGCCATATGAGGATGTGTATTCTACACCGGGTCGGATTGGTTGACCTCGTACTACTATTGTTGAGGGATGTGCCATTCCATTAGAGTTGATCTCATTCATATCTGGTATGTTCTAGGTAGTACTTTTCTATGCTACGAGGGGTTGTGATTTGTTTGTCATATGCACACATGGTGCGAGTCTATTTGGCGGAATTTGAGCGAGATAGTTATTGGGTATTGAATGGTTTATTGCGCCTTGGTTATGTTCTCTCTGGGTTGTGGTACATTGTTCTATTTTCTTCACCGTGGTTATGGTCGCACACTTCGTGTATTTGATGTTGAATTGAGTGTAGTTGTTCATTTTGAGAATGGTGACTTGAGGTATTTCATATGGATCAATGTTTGGATGGGTCACGTATTGCAGGTGATTATGATACGACATGATCCTTTGTGATAAATTCGTGTGTTTTGGTTCTACAGTGTGATGGGTTCTTAGAGTTGCATTGTGGTGGTACTTGTTGAGATTGCGGGACGGTTCTATTTTTGAGTGCATTTGATTTTTTGCTTATTAGTGCACAGTTTGTGATTATAGGTAGTATTGGTGTGGCGTGTCAGTAAAGTAGCTTGTATTTGATGAGATTGCATCTCTGGGCATGAAGTGATTGCTATCGAATTTTATTACGGTATGTTTGGAAGAATGAAATCGGAAGTCGGCTTAGGATTTAGCTTTGGCTCCTATCGGACAAGAGAGAGTTCCATAACTTGTTGATTTTATGAGTGGTTATGATTTTCTCCATGTTTCTTTCATCAGTGGCAGTGTACAAAGGTTCAGAACAAGAATTTAGTTGATATGAGGTTTGTTACCGGTGTCGAGTTGGTTATCGAGCAACTATTGCGGTCAGAAGTTATTGTTATGAGTATTTGAGTTATGTGGTATATCATGTGATTGTTTCATGGTTTATGGTTATGGCATGATGCAACTTGTTCAGACTAATACATTATGTAGATGCGAGATTCGGGTCTTATAAGATATTTCGAATGTTGGAAATTGGGCTACAAGGTTTACGGGCTAAGGTTAAATTAAGGATCTTCAGTTTGGTAGTGTTGTCAGGCTTATATGAATTAGGATGACGTTGGATCACCCCCGGGTATGTGCATGCTAAGGTGGCACAGTGATTTGACGGCTTTGGAATGACTCTTCGCACGTTCGAGGACGAACGCAAGTTTAAGTGGGGGAGAATGTAACAACCCAGCTAGTCGTTTTGAGCTTATGCATTACGTTCATCTATTCGAAGTCTTTAGCAGCATCGTATGATGTATTATGATGTGTGTGAATCGTCGATTTTGGTTTTCAACTGATCCGTAGTTTTATTTGTGAATATGTTCGAGAGTTCGAACAATTTCGTACCCATTAGGGTTTTTGAGGGTTGATATTATTGTTTTCCTTGAAAATGGTAATTACAATTAAATTTGATTTTGTGGTTCTAAAAGTATGTGATTTATTTTAATACTAGTTGTTAAGCAATAGATGCTAAATGTGAGTAAGAAAAATGAGATAGAGCTTAAGGGCAGCGGGCTAAGCAAACCGAGTAGTGGCGAGATCAGGGTCTCGAGGTGGCCAAAGTCGGGCCTCGAGGTCGAGCTGAGGTGCTAGACTAAGACGGTCGATGGAGAACTAACATTTCTAGGGGCATCGATCTATCTGCTGAGATCGAGAGGGTGAAGACCCTAGAAGAGGAGGATGCAGCCCTGCTTACTTCTGAAGTTTAATCGAGAAGTAGCTCGGAAGATGAAGACGATGAAGGCGAAGTCCCCGGTGGGGAAGAGGCCATTGAAGAACCTGGGGCCGGAGCCGGAGTTGTTGAAGGCATAACCTCTGAGGGAGCCGTAGAAGGCACAACCTCGGTGACAGATTAGGGCTATATTTGTTTTTTCCTTTGGAAGGGATTTACATACAAGCCTTGTAAATACGCCCCTTTGATCTTTTAATATATATAAGAGGCCTTTCATTTTTTTTCATCATTTCTCGTTTTTTCCTTTGCCTTTTGGAATGGATCGTGATGCTCGTTGACAATTGGTCCGAACAATTGGACCTAAAAATAAACCCTTGGGTTTTTGACTTTGATGAGTAATTTGTAATGGTCGAGAGTTGACCGTTTGGGGCTTAGTCCCCGAATAAAGTTTTAATTTGGGTTCTTCGACCTTTAGGTCTTAAAATCAGCCCTGAGGCTGCTCGTGCCGACCTTTAGGCTCTTACGCTTCGGCCTTGAAAATGGTAATTACAATTAAATTTGATTTTGTGGTTCTAAAAATATGTGATTTATTTAAATACTAGTTTTTTGGCAATAGATGCTAAGTATGAGTAGGTAAAATGAGATAGAGCTTAAGGGCAATAAGCTAAGAAAACCGAGTAGTGGCGAGATCGGGGTCTCGTGGTGGCCTAGGTCGGGCTTCGAGGTTGAGCTAAGGTGCTTGACTGAGGTGATCGATGGGGAACTAACAGTTATGAGGGCCACCGAGATGGATCTTTATGATCAATGATGAATAGTAAATGAAGAACAATCAATGAAACATAATAACTGTAAGTAATAAAGCAATACAGAGACAATAGAGTATGTTTGAGTTAGAGGGCCGAGAATGTTCTTGTTCCTTGTGTTGCATATCATGTGTGAAAGAATTGATAAGTGTCCCCTTTATATAGGAAAGGGAAATACAAACATAGTACATATGCATTTATTACAAAGATGTGCAGCTGGTACAATTATTTAATGTCACGGTACAGACTTGTACTTATTTTTGCAGACCTAATCAGCTCTACCCACGTGCCTTTTGGGAATTTCATGCTTGTTCATGATAGTCACCTAATTACACCGTCCCGAGGTTGAGCGTGGGGAATCCCCAATGTGCTCCCTTGGGGTTGAACCTCGAGCCTTCCTAAGGCGGTAAGTGGGAATCCATATTAATCATAAAATCGGTCCCCACATTTCTTAGAGTGAAATGATAAGAAACGATCTTGAACTCTTGCCTCTTGGATACTTTCATCATGACGTCAACCTCTTCAGAGCATTAAATGACATGACTCAAAGGCTGCGTAGTGGTCGTAGTCATCACGACTATCGAGAATCCCACAAACCGTTTTGGTTCGATTGTTCAACTTCTCAAACCTTGCCCAAATGGCTTCTATAAATACCTCAGGTGTTTGTCATTCATACTTTTACAACATCCTCAAGGTTTTAGAGCTAAATTCATCATATTGCTTGCATCTTTATCTTCTTTCTTAGAAACTTTGGTATAGTTCTGGAAATAACTTCTAAGACGGTACCCTAGAAAGAGGGCACTACTTCTTCTTCACGCCCGTCCAAGGGCAAAACAAAAGCACCTTGAAGTATCGAGCAATGTATTCCAGGCCCCTTCGATACGATCTATGACTTTACCATCGATAGAACTCCTTCTACACCAGGCCGATTCTAGCCCATGCCTCGGTACATCAGTGAGGTAACCAAGGTGGAGAGAGTAAAAACGGACCGTCGTTGGGGGGAGGCAGTACAAATAGAAATCCCCGAAGCTGAGGAAAGCATAATGACACACAAAGTTTGCTTCCTCAGCGTATACACATACCCCTTCACTCTGGGTCTCGTAGAATCTTCTTCTCCACCGATAGACCCGGTGATTCTTGACTTTTGCTGCCAGTACCGAGTAACACTCGGTCAGATTTATCCTTCCTTCTAGAGGATTGTCTATATGCTTCGCTATTTATCTAACCAGATCGAGGGAATAACCTTCACCCTTGATCATTTGATAAGGTTGTATAACCCGTCTCTTTCGAGGGGGTTTAATTAAGTTACAACATCTGTATTCGAAGACGTTCTTTGCAAGCATCGAGGAAGAAAAAGACCGGGGATGGATGAGCCGGTTCATCAGAGTAAGAACCTCGGACACCATCCTTGCTGATAAGTTGCCATTCCTAGAGGAATGGAATATGAAGAATAAGTAACCCTACCTCGAGCACATTTTGCTGCCTTTCTTTTTCCTCTAAATTGATTTTCTCTTATTTATGCAGCCACCGTTTGGTTCTCTGGCGTGGTTCGAGACCTCCCGGGATGGATAAGATGTTTAGACTCCACTTTTCCATACGGCAAGCGTGCTTGGCGTTATTTGGCCAATATGCGGTGGCAGGCCAAGAACCACGGTAAGACTTTCTTGCTGCCGTTGCCAGATTTCATAGAAGTATTCTCTTGTGATGGTATGTTTGATACATCATGCTCGTGAAGTCCTCGAGGAAGGCATATTGATGAGGTTGCCTCCTCTTCGTGAGGAAGTAACTTCGAAACCCAATAAGGCAAAGAAGAGAAAGAAGGAGACGTTGGCTGAGTCTCCAAAATCACAGAATACCAAGGTCCACAAGACCAAGACCGATGCCACGGTCTTAACTTCGACTACTGCGGCAAGTCTTCAGTCCGAAAATGAAGACGATGATGATGATGATTACCCTTTGGTACAAAGGGTAAGACGGAGTGCTGATGCTCCGGAAATTGTTGGGTAGGGGGCCTCATACTTGGAGGGGCCGATGTGGACCAACCCCGAGAAGAGGAGATCACCGAGGAAGGTTCGGGTGCAGACCTCAAGCCTCAAATTAGGGCTCGAGTAACCTATATTGGCACGAATCATTTGACCGTTTGGCCCTTACAAATTATTCCTATCGAGACCCCGTTGACAAGAAGTACTCTCCTTGCAATAAATTTGACATTCGAGGCTAATGCCCCCCAGTATTCGAGGTTGATTTTAGAGAATCCTCGGATACCGTTGAATTGCTCCATGTTAGCACGAACAATGGTTTCCTCATTAAAAACTTTGCTGGAAAAATCCATCTGGGAAAAAAACCCGTCTTAGGGAAAACGAGTGCAACCCTTGCTTTCAGACCTAAGAACTTTGAAAGATCCATCGACGTCCTCGATCGAACACCTGCAATTGGTTAATTTAAAACATAAATGAAAATGGAGAAGGTCGTACCTTAGCAGTAATATCGTTTGAGGAGTGATATGTTCCAATTGTTTGGTAGTTGCTCGTCGTTCGTTATGCCAAGCTTGTAGGATCCTTTTCCGATGATTTCGAGGACCTGATATGGTCCCTCCCAGTTCCGACCAAGTTTTCCTTCATTAGGGTTTCGAGTGTCGAGGGTGACCTTTCTCAGAACTAAGTCACTGATTTTAATGTGTCGCAAATTGGCTCTTCGATTGTAATACCTTTCGATCCGCTGTTTTTATGTTTCCATACAAACGAGGGTGGTTTCCCGTATTTCATCTAGCAATACGAGTCTTGTATTAATAGCCTAGTGATTTGACTCTTCCGTTGCATATCGAAACCTGAGGTTAGGTTCCCCCGACTTTGACCGGGATTAGAGCTTCGACACCATAGACTAAAGAGAATGGTGTTGCCCCTACTAGATTTAGACGTCGTGCGGTACGCCCAAAGAACCTCAAGAAATATCTCTCTCCATTTTCCTTTCGCGTTGGTAAATCTTTTATTTACATTTCTAATGATGGTCTGGTTTGTTTACTCGGCTTGTCCGTTCCCACTGGGATGATACGGTTTCATTTAAATCCTTTTAATCTCATGATCCTCAAGAAATTTTTTCACTTTGCTGCCACTGAACTATTTTCCATTATCGCACACAATCTCGGCAGGCATCCCAAATCGGCATATAATGTGGTCCCAAATGAAGTGTATGCCTTGTTTTTCTCTGACTTTCTCGAAAGCCTGTACTTCAACCCACTAAGAAACATAGTCAGTCATTAAAAAAAATTGAGCTGTACTTGGGGATGATAGGAGAGGGCCGACGATATCCATCTCCCATTTCATGAATGGCCATGGGGATAACACCGAGTGAAGTTTCTCCCCAGGCTGATGGATCATCGACGCATACCTTTGACATTTTTCTCACTTTCGAACGAACCCTTTTGTATCCTTTTCCATATCGGCCCAATAGTATCCTACTAAAATAACCTTGTGAACCAATGACTTGACACTGGAGTAGTTTCCACAAGTGCCTTCGTGAATCTACCTTATGACGTAGTTGGTGTCTCTTGGTCCCAAACATATCACCAATGGTTTGTCGAACATTCTCCTGAACATTGTTCCATTATCGGCCACGTTGAATCGTGCTTCATTTATTCGTAGAGTCCTCGACTCATTCGACTGATGGGAGATTTCCATTTTTTAAGTATTTGATATACTTATTTCTCCAATCGCAGGTCAGACTTGTAGAATTTATTTCAGCATGGCCCTCTTCGATTATCATTTTCGAGAGCTGTACGATAATCCCCCGGCCTGAGTTCGACATCTTTGACCGATGACCCCAGGTTTGCAAGGGCACCAGCATCGCTATTCTATTCCCGAGGTATGTGTTGCAAAGTCCATTCCTTAAATCTATGCAGAGTCACCTGTAATTTGTCCAAGTACCCGTGCATCTGATCCTCTTGAACTTCGAAAGTTCTGTTGACTTGGTTAACAACAAGTAAGGAGTCACATTTGGCCTCGATGACCTTTACTCAAAACATTTAGCCAGCTCGAGACCTACGATCGTGGCCTCATAGTCGACCTCATTGTTAGTTAATTTCGAAGTTTTGATAGATTTTCTAATTGTACCACCCGTGTGTGGATTCAAAATGATACCCAACCCATACCCCTTCATGTTGGAATCCCCGTCTATGAAGAGGGTCCACATCCCCGATGATGTACCCGATTTTGACAATAGTTCTATTTCAACATCAGGTATACGTCTGCCAAAATTTGAGACTTAATGGCCTTTCGGGGTTGATACTCGATATCATACCCACTAATATTGACGGTCCATTTGGCCAAATCGACCCGAGAGTTTGGGTTTGTGCAAAATATTACGAAGGGAATATGACGTCACAATACAAATTAGGTGACACTGAAAATATGGTTTTAATTTCCTAGAGGCGCTTATTAAAGTAAGCGCTAATTTTTCTAAGTGTGGCTATCAGGTATCGGCCTCACCTAAGGTCTGACTAACATAGTAAATAGGAAATTGCGTACCTTTCTCTTCTCGAACAAGGACCCCACTTACCATGATTTCCAAGACTGCTAAGTATAAATAGAGTTGCTCGACCGCTTTCAGAGTGTGAAGCAGTATTGGGATCAAAGCTTCGGCACCATAAACTAAAGAGACTAGTGTTTCCCCCGTAATGGATTTCGACGTCGTGTGGTACACCTAAAGAATCTCGGGCAGTATCTCTCTCCATTTTCCTTTGGCGTCGGTCAATCTTTTCTTTAGATTTTTAATGATGGTCTTGTTTGTTGACTCAGCTTGTCCATTCCTACTGGGACAATACAGTGTCGATTGAATCCTTTCAATCTTATGATCCTCGAGAAATATTTTCACTTTGCTGCTGATGAACGGTTTTCCATTATCGCACACAATCTCGGTAGGCATCCAAAATCGGCAAATGTGGTCCCAAATAATGTTTATGACTTCCTTTTCTCTGACTTTCTCGAAAGCCTGCGCTTTAACCCACTTAGAAAAATGGTCAGTCATAAACAAAATAAATTGAGCTTTACCTGGGGCCGATTTGAGAGGGTCGACGATGTGCCTCCCCCATTTCATGAATTTCCATGGGGATAACATCGAGTGAAGTTGCTCCCCAGGATGATGAATCATCAGCGCACACCTTTTTCATTTGTCGCACTTTCTAAATAACTCATTTGTATCCTTTTCCATATCGGCAAAAGTATCCTGCTTTGATAACCCAGTAACCAATGACTCGGCACCAGAATGGTTTCCACAAGTGCCTTCGGGAATATCCCGTAGGACATAGTCGGTGTCTCCTGGTACCAAACATTTCATCAATGGTCCGTCGAACATTCTCCAAAATAGTGTTCCATCCTCGGCCAAGGTGAATCGTGCTGCCATTGTGCGTAGAGTCCTCAACTCCTTCGGGTCTGATGGGAGTTTTCCGTTTTTAAGTATTTGATGTACTTATTTCTCAAATCCTAGATCAGACTTGTAGAGTTTATTTCGGCATGGCACTCTTGATTACCGATATCGAGAGCTGTACGATTGTCCCCGATCTGAGTTCATCATCTTCGACCGATGACCCCAGGTTTGCAAGGGAATCGGCTTCACTATTCAGTTCCCGAGGTACGTGTTTAAAGCTCCATTCCGTAAATATATATAGAGTCACCTGTAATTTTTCCAAGTACCTCTGCATCCAATCCCCTCGAGCATCGAAAGTTCTGTTGAATTGGTTAACCACAAGTAGGGAGTCACGTTTGTCCGCGATGACATCTGGTCCCAAACTTTTAGCCAGCTTGAGACCTGCAATCATGGCCTCATACTCGACCTCATTGTTAGTTAATTTCGATGTTCTAATAGATTGTCTAATTGTATTACCCGTGGGTGACATCAAAATGATGCCCAACCCGCACCCCTTCATGTTCGAAACCTCGCCTTTGAAGAGGGTCCGTACCCCCGATAATGTACTTGATTTTAACAATAGTTCCCTCTCGGCCATGGGTACGAGGGCGGGCGTGAAGTCGGCCACAAAGTCTACCAAAATTTGAGACTTAATGGCTGTTTGTGGTTGATACTCGGTATCAAACCCATTGATCTCTACGACCCATTTGGCCAATCGACCCGAGAGTTCGGGTTTGTGCAAAACATTGCAAAGGGGGTATGTAGTCACAACACAAATTGGGTGACACTGAAAATATGAGTTTTAATTTCCTAGACGGGGCTTATTAAAGCAAGCGCTAATTTTTCTAAGTGTTGGTATTGGGTCTCGGCCTCACCTATGGTCCGACTAACATAGTAAATAGGAAATTGCCTACCTTGATCCTCTCCAACTAGGACACCACTTACCGCGATTTCTGAGACTGATAAGTATAAGTATAGTTGCTTGTTTGCTTTCATAGTGTGAAGCAGTGGGGGGCTCGATAGGTACCGTTTCTGTTCTTCCATGGCTTGTTGGCATCTAGGGTCCATGTAAAACTTCTCTTCTTATTAAGTAGTGAGAAGAAATGGTGACTTCTATCCGAGGACCTCATAATGAATCGGCCTAGAGCGGCTAGGTGCCCTGTTAACCTTTGTACGACCTTAACATTATCAATGACCGTGATATCTTCGATGACCTTGATTTTATCGGGGTTGGTCTCGAACCCCCATTTTGATACCATGAAGCCGAGGAACTTTCCCAAGCCGACCCCGAATGCGCACTTCTTCGGGTTGAGCTTCATGTTGTACTTTCTCAGTATATCGAAGGACTCCTACAAATTTTTCAAATGGTCCTCTGTGCGCAGGGACTGCACTAGCATTTCATCGATATAAAATTCCATTGATTTTACTATTTACTCTTCGAACATTCGATTTACTAGGCGTTGGTAAGTTGCACCAGCATTTTTTAGTCCGAACGACATTACATTATAACAATAGGTGTCATACTTGGTGATAAAAAAGGTCTTTTCCTGATCCTCCAGGTTCATCTGTATTTTAGTGTACCCGGAGTAGGCATCGGGAAAACTGAGGATCTCATGGACGGCCATGGTATCGATCATACGACCGATATCCGGCAAAGGAAAAGAGTCCTTAGGACATGCTTTGCTTTGGTCCTTACAGTCCACGCAAATCATAACTTTCTTGCCCTTTTTAGGAACTACGATTACGTTGGCTAACCACTCGGGATACTTTACTTCCCGAATGGACCCTATTTCGAGAAGTTTAGTTACCTCGTCCTCGATGAATGTGTATTTAACCTCAGACTGGGGCCTTCACTTTTGCTTTACTGGACGAAACTTCGGGTCCATGCTCAATCGATGGGTAGTGATCTCCGGTGGGATCCCTGTCATATCAAGGTGGGACCAAGCAAAACAATCTATATTATCTATAAGGAATTTAATGAGTTTTTCCCTAAGCTCGGGAGTAAACACCGTGCCTAGGTATACCTTTCTCTCGGGCATGTACTCGATTAGTATGTCTTGCTCCAGCTCTTCGACCGTTGATTTTGTGGCGTCTGAGTCATCGGGGATTATGAAAGATCAGAGGATCCAGTGTTCTTCATCCTCATTCGCCCACTGCTCGTCGGATTGGGGCGAGGCTGGTACCTGTGGTTGCTATTTAGCCTTTTACTTTCCTTTTGACTCTGATCCCTTTATTGATAAGAGAGCCGATACCGGTATTACTTCATCGACCGTGAACATCTCTTTGGTAGCATGTTTTTCCCCATACACTGTTTATACTTCATCCGGTGTTAGAAATTTCAGAACTTGGTGAAGGGTTGAAGGGACCGCCCTCATGTTGTGAATTTAGGGTTGTCCTAATAAGGCGTTGTTCCTCATATCACCCTCGATCAAAAAGAACTTTGTTTATTAAACGCTCCTAGCTACGTTTAGCGGTAAGATAATTTCATCTTTGGTAGTTTCACTCGCCATGTTGAAGCCATTTAGAACCCGAGCCCCAGGCACAACCTAATCCGGTAGGCCGAGTTGCTCCACTACCCTCGATTGAATAATATTTGTCGAGCTTCCTGCATCAATTAAAACACGTTTAACCTGAATTTTATTCATAAGGATAGATATTACCAGTGCATCATTGTGGGGTTGTGAGATCCCCTCTGCTTCCTTGTCATTGAAAGACAAGGTCCCTTATCATACGTAGTCCCGAGTTCGCTTTTCCCAGGTGATCGACACCTTGGTGCGTTTGAATACAAATCCTTGTGGAATGTCGACCCCATAGACGATCATGTAAATCATGTGATGTGATTCTTCCTTTTCGTTCTTCCTGTTTGTGTCCCTGTCTCTGAAGTGATTTTTATCTTCGTCGCTCGAGAATTCTCGAAGGTGACTCTTGTTGAACAGTCGGGTGTGACGACCCAAATAGATGAGCCGCGACGGGTACCCAGTACTTTACTCAACCGAGTACTGACGTAACATATTTTTTTGTATCAAACTATCATAGGTAACTGGGCCAACATGGCCACAACTTGTAATGTATAACTAGAAGTGGGAAAACACTGTATAAATGAACCATCTTTCTTAAAACATGAATACATATGGGTTGTCAAGGCCTGTGACATACTGTACAAAATGAACCTTTGTCTACAAAGCCTCGAAGAGTATTTGACATCAAATTGAACAGGGTACCGACCTACCCGTAAATCTATAGTAAAATTCTGACACGATGACTCATATACTTAGCTTCACTCTGAATGAGGTGGAGTCTTACCGATCCCTCGCTGAACGCTAACCTTGTCTACTATGAGAGCTCCTCAAATTGATTGTCTAAACCTGCAGGCATGATTGCAGCGTCCCCAAAAAAAGGGATGTAAGTACGAAATAACGTACCGAGTATGTAAGGCAATAAAATAATTGAAAGTTGAAATTGAACTGATAATATAATAACTGAAGTAACTGGGAGTCAAAGATGATCTCGAGATATACTTACCGGCTGATACTGACTTAACTCTCTCAATATATTAAATAAAATAGATGTCCGACCCTATAAGTTTCGGAACATGTAACTACTCTGCCGTAGTAGGCTCGCTCATAAGAGCTCGACCATATTAGGCTATGTATCTCAACCATGCTGGGATCACTCATAGGCGCTCGGCCACAGTAGGCTCGGTATATAACTTACCATCTGATCAGAGGTTGCCCAGTAGAGGATTGCCCACTGATTATAGCTCGATGGTGGTGAAAATACTGTAATACTGTATATATATAGACCATCTGCTCTCTTGACTAGAATAAGACAATACTCAATTGAATATAAAGTCCTGATAAGGGAGAATGTTGTAACTTATGAGACTAGGATAGTGTATATAAATTCGGGTGCATAAACTTCTCTTTATGACTCGTTATCAAACATATGTAATTACGAGATCGTGCCAAAATAAAGGAAGGGCTTAGCCTTAACATACCTGGGTCGATTCTCTTAACAATCCCTCTAACACACTTCAATTGAAAAAACACGTAACAGTGGATCGAAGTAGGGAAGAATCCGCATAATCTTTTTGAGAAAGATTGTACCGGGCCCCTTTAGAATCGCAAATCCCGTTGCTATTGCGCAGTATAACTTCGTATAAAATTTTTGTTGAAGCAAAAATCACGTTCCATCATTTGTATGAGTTTGTCGAAGGAATATACCTTGCCATGAAGATTGGATATGTCTTTATTTCGATTTTTGAGATTTCTTTTACCTTAGTGGGTCTGGGCCCCACTAAGGTGATGATTTGGCCACAAAAAAATTCATCCAAATGCCTGTTTAACGAAAGAATGAGATTTCTTGACCAAAGCTATTTTTCGGATAAACGCGGGTTACTGATAATCGAGTGAATAATATAATGAATAACGGAATAATAAGCAGTATAGAATGCAGAAAAGTAAAGAAGTTTGTATTCAAGAATTCAGATGATCTTATGGATTACAATTCTTCCCTTTTATATAGGGGCTTCCTAGTATAACTTTTTAGTTTCTGTAATGATTGCTCATTAATGGCTAATTATTACATTAATGAGACATTACAAAGGATCATCAAAGGATAACCGTTATTATTATATAGGAGTTACATAATCGTATAAGTCATTAACTGTTGATTCTCGAATCTATCTGTGGCTTTGTTTGGGTTCTTTACGACCGCATCTCTTCTTCTTCATTGGGTTTCCCGTGGCTGATGCACTTGTGGCTGAAGAATCAATCCCGTGCATGTCGAGTCAATCTCGCGCTCGTGCTTGTTGAGTTACTCTCGTACCTCTTTATAAAATCATGTCTATGTGTGACGTTTTCTTTGGTCCAGGTAGCTAGCTGAGTTGTCAAGGTCTTGCTTACGTGTGATACTCTTTTTTACCAATACAGATAGTCCCCCCACTTACCATATATTTATCGATTAATATTTGGTAAGTGGATATACATTTATGGCGGGAATATTTTGCCGCCGCTTTGCTTCGTAACATTGTATCTTTTTATAAACACAATCGTCGTTTATCACTTCCATTTAATGCTCCTTCCATGTGTTCTTTCTTGATTGACTCTGCAATAAATCAGCACTTTTTAAGGCTTTTTGCAGGTATATCAGTCCCGAAGTGACATCTTTGATTGTGACTTTCCATCATTATTCTTCCATGTATTGACGGTTGCCCTTATGTATAAATAGTCTTCTTCCTTTCTTTACTTTCACGGAACACTTCCATACTTAATTCCTCTTTTGCAAATAATTTTCTTTTGTTTTCGTAAAGATGTCTTCATCAAACCAACCAGAAAAGGTTATAGACGTAGAGACTCTTGCATCTTCTTCTGCTCTATCTAGGAGCCGGAGAGGTGGTTGACTGAGGAGTCTGGGATCTACCTCTACTAGAGGTTCTTCTTCCCCTCTGGTTTCTCCTCCTTCCGCTAGGTCTTTGTGGTCCCCTAGAGCTAGGTCTTCTCACTCTGTTTCTAAGAGTAAGGATAATATTCGTGAACCCAAAGTTGACGAAATTATTCTTGCTGAGACAATATTTATAAGGGAAAATTCATCTATCGCTGAACAGTCTTCTTCTTTGGAGAGTGTAGAGAAGTATGCGACAATTATTAATGAAGGTCAAATTCCTCTCGTCCGCAGGGAGTGTTCTTGGGAGTCTAATGTTCCTATTCTTGTGCCGAATAATAATCAGAGGATTACGTCTTACAAGACGGGTTATTCCTTCGTTTACACTTATCCTTTTACACTATGATTTAAACCTCCCATCGACCCTGTTATCATCGAGTTTTGACGCTTCTTCAATATCTGTCTAGGACAAGTCGGTCCTTTAGTGTGGCGAGTAGTTGCTTGCTTGAGAGTTTTAGCTTCTAAGGTTTCAGTTCCCTTCACCTTTCACCATCTTATTCATTTATATTCTCCCGTCTTATTTCATCAAGGGGTTTTTACTCTGGCTGCTCGGAGTAAAAAAGTTTTAGTAACCCCAGGTGAAGATAAGGACAGAGGTTGGTACCTCAGGTACGTTGTTGTTTCCACTGCTGTTTTAGTTGGTGAAAACAATCTTCCCTTTCCTAAGAAGTGGAATTGTGCACGTAAGTACTTTTTGGTTCGTATCTATTTTTTCATTTAGATTTGAATTGCGTTTATAATACCGCATCTATTTTTCTCTTCTTTTTCAGCAATCATGAATACCGTCGAGAATGTCTCCGATATTCGTGATTGGGTAGAAAGAGTGTTGTCTGCCACTCCTGTTGAAGAAAGATCTTGGAAGTACTTTTCCATGAAGTACAATTGGATTGTTAAGACCCGCGGTAAGCGAAGTTTTTCTTACTTCCTACCTTACCTGAGTTCTTTTTATTCTCATTTAATGTTTCCCTTTTTTCTTGATAGGGTTTTCTGCCCGTGGGGCATCTGGTTCGTCGCTCTCGAAGATGTATTTGTCCCATGCTCAGAGCAGCCATGCCAATTCTTCGAAGAGAAAAGTTAGTGATCCCCATTCTTGAGGGGAAGAGGAAGAAGGAAGAGGGTGCTTTGGGACCGGTCGAGAAGAAGGCGAGTAGTTTCAGATGATGAATATGCTCCCAAGTCTCTTTCTTCCGTGTTGGAAATTAGGCCGTCTTCTTCCCGAGATTAATCTCAGTCCTCGGTTCAAGATCCTGCCGAGCGTCCTTTCTATGAGGGGTTTGAGCTTGACCCTGATGATGTTCCTTTAGCTACTATCTTTTCTAGTTTTGTTGATGTTCCTGCTCCTCTTGCTATTACTGCCGCTCCTCTGTACGTACCTGTTGTTTCCTCAGCTCTTCATCCATCCGTATCTGTTGATGTGCCCATGTCTCCCTCGGCTCCTCGTCCGTTCGTATCTGTTGCTGCTCCCTCCGTTCCTGCTTTCGTGCCTTCTCTTGTGGAAGTAGGGTCTTCCAGCAGGGAGAAGCGGAGGGTTATAATTGAGGTTCCAGCCGGAGGGAGTCTTTTTAAGAAGACGGGTGTGCCTGAAGTGTGGCTCAAACCTCTTATCGGCTCTGAAGAGAGGTAAAAACTTGACAGCCATTCAACTCTTACTTGGGCCAACGAAGTGGTGCACAATTTTTTGAAGGTATGCCTTTGAATTTTTCATACATACAATTTTCCTCGAATAACAGTTTAACATGTTTGATTGTTTTACTATTTTTTGTAGACGCACCTTATTGGCTTAGAACTCATGAAAAAAGTTTCAAATTTAGAGAATGCGTTGAAAGAGCTGCGTGAGCTTCAGTTTGATTTTGACAATATGAAGGCACAATATGATGGCTTAAGGATAGACATGGATGCTCTAGTAGAGGAAAGGAACACCTTAAAGGAGCAGTTGAGGATTGGTGCTACGGAGTTAGCAGTGGAGAGAGCTTCTTCCAGCCAGGTCAACAAGGACAAAGACATTCTTGAATCCTCATTGGTTGAACAGTTGTCGAAAGCCACGGAGGAAATCAGGAATCTAAAGCATATGCTGGGGCAGAAGGAGGAATACTCCAGTGAACTTGTACGGAATCTTTCCTAGACTCAAGAGGATCTTCGTGAAGCCCAGGTCAAAGTTCGAACTCTGGAGGAGTCAGTTGTTCCATTGAAGGTTTCCCTTGAAGTCGCCGAAGTTGAGAAGGATAGCTTGAAAATTGAAATTCAAGCATGGTCAAAGTATTATAGTGTTCTTGAAGAGGCGACAGCCATTTACGTGAGTTGGGCGTATATGAGTGCTCGTCATGATACGTTAATAGAACTGGACCAGGAGGGTTTCGACCTCAATGCTGAGATTGCTAAATCTAAAGAGGCCATGGAGAAGACCCAGCGGGGTCTTGAGTTTTCTCGATCTGATGAAGCCCATGATCTTCAAGCAGCTTCCGTTCCTCCTCCTGAAGAAGTCAAGTCTCCTCCTCCTCAAGAATGAAGATTTTGTTATCCCCACTCCCTTTTTTTTCTTTGGATTGATGTGGTTACTCCCAGCTCCATCGGGGGTAAGTTTGAAAATTTAAAGTCCCCAACTGACAACTTAGGGGCACAGAAAATGTAAATACTTATGTGGCTAAGTACTAGTTAGTACTTAGTTTTCGACTTAGCCGCTTATTTTAATTTCAATACAATCTCGAGACTTGTTGCTATGAGTTTGAACGTTACTCTTTTAAGTCGATTGTATGTATTGCTTTTCTGAGGTTTTTGTTTGTACCTCTTAGCTTTTTTTTTGCATGAAAATGCATACTTCACTTTGAACCTTTTTACATTAGGTGTAGTGTTCGTATAAATTTTTAGCCATTGTTTGTGACATGCTTTGTTTATGAGTTAGGGCCCTTTTTGATTAATACTTAATGAAGAAGACGTCTCAACTTCATTGGAATGCAATAGAGTGATAGGAATTTCTCACATGTTTAAGAATGTTTTTGTGAGAAGTTTTTATTTGAACTTTCACAACATTTCGCATGTGCTATGATTATCATATAAGACTCATGTTGCAACTGTTTTGTTTTAACAGATTTGATAATCACTTGTATTTCGCAACTATTTTTCATAGGTTACAGTTTTTTCGAGTTAATCCAAGGAGATAATTGTTTTTCATTAGTAACAGTTTTTGTAAATGTTGGGTTTTTACCCATAATAGTTTTTATTTGAAACAGTTTTATAACAAGTATGAGAGAAATGTATCGTGATTCCTAACTATTTTATTTGATAACAGTTTTGAGAATAAATACAAAGGTTATTGTCACGACCCCAAATCCTAACAGGCCGTGATGGAGCCTATCGTGGAACTAGGCTAGCCGACCATCACTTTACTACGCATTTATTCAATTATAACAGTTCACAATATAACAATAAACAACAATCATAATAAAGAAATAAATTATATAAGTCTAGCGCCCCCAATAATGAACTAAACAACTCTAAACAACTTTCCAGAACTGAATTCAATAGTCATGAGCATCTAAGAATAAATAAATATAACTCTGCTAAAACTATAATATATGTCTCTGAATCAAATGCTAAGACTAAATGAGGAAGGGAAATGGAGAAGTTGTGGACGATGGGCAGCTAACTCGAAATCTCGTGAAATGCAGTTATCAAACCTGCGTCAACTACTGCTGCGAGCTAGCACCTGGATTTGTGCACAGGGGCACAAGGAGTAATGATGAGTGTGCCAACTCAGTAGTAATGGAAAGAAATCACAGTCTGAGAAATATAAAGCACACAGACAGATACACAATTTCACAAAACCAGTAAAAACACCAAGTCACCATGTACTATCCATCAAACACATAAGTTTGAATCAGTTTCCAGAAAACCTTTAAAACAAGTGTAATATCTGTATATTTCAGTAAAATTCTCAGTAAAAGCCAGTTGGAAACGAAGTAAATCATGGTTCGAAAATATAGTAAACTCATCATAAAACTGCCCCTCGGGCCAAAATCATTTCTCGTAACAGTTTCCCTCAGACATTCTCTCAATCACTCAGTATAAATCATCACTCAGTATCAATCATCACTCAGTATTAGCCCCGCATGCAATCATCATCACTCAATCGGTACCGGCGCTCACTGGGGGTGTGTGCAGACTCCGGAAGGGCTCCTACAGCCCAAGCGCAATAATAACATAAGGCCTGGAAGCCTTCTCATCTCTCTCATGAGGTCTGGAAGCCTCCTCCCATCACTCATAAGGCTTGGAAGCCTCCTCACATCACTCATAAGGCCTGGAAGCCTCCTCACATCACTCATAAGGCCTGGAAGCCTCCTCACATCACTCATACGGCCTGGAAGCCTCCTCACATCACTCATAAGGCCTAGAAGCCTCCTCATAACACTCAGTCAGACACTCTCAATTTTCCCTTAGGCCATAAACATACCGGGTTCTCGACCCAAAACAGTATTTCATTTTTCAATAAATAGTATCAAAATACTCTGAGTGTCAAAACAATTTATCAGGAAAAGACTTATTGTAATTCGCAACATATCAAGTGAGGAAACATAGTAAAACAGTCCCCCAAGGGGTAAACAGATCGGCACTATGCCCCAAACACGGCTTACAGCCCAAAACATATCATAATATATAAATACTAATTAAGAAAAGGCTTGAAAATCGGTTTCGCAACTCAATAGTCGCCTAAATAGGAAATATGTCTCCAAAGTTTCCACCTTTTCATTTCAAAAACCGTGAAAGGATGCATAGTCCGGGGTTTCATTCAGTCAGGACAGGATTTCAAGACATTACTTACCTCAAAACTAGCCCGGAATTATTCCGCAATGCGCTTGTCTCTCGAATCAACCTCCAAAAGCTCCAAATCTGCCAAGTTCAGATTTGTATCATCAATATATGCTTAAGGAACGAATTCCAATTAAAAAATATCGAATTTAACTCAAAACTCTGAAACCGTTCAAAACCCGACCCCCAGGCCCGCGTCCAGAAATTCAGAATTTTTTATACAATAGTGTTCTTCGTCCTCTTACGAGTCCGTACATATAAAGAACACCAAAATCGGAGTTCGTTTGACCCCTCAAATCGACCCTTGAAGGTATCATAATCTCAAGCCCTAAAGCCCAATTTTTCTACTGATTTCCCATGAATTTACACTGATTTTATGCTCTCTTATCACCCATAATCGAGTTTTAATGACTAGAACACTTAGCTCTATGAAGAACAAGAATTTCCCTCTTCAAAATCGCCCCCAAGAGCTCTTTTCCGTACAACAATGGTGTAAAAAGGGGTTTAAGTCGCGGTGGAAACATTTAAATAATGCCCAGTAATTTACTCTCCGCAATCGCGGTCAAATCCACGCGATCGCACAGTGTTCTCCTTTTTGACCTCCGCGATCGCAGCTCAAAGCATGCGATCGCCAGCCAATCCCCCACGCGCCCAATATCTTATGCGATCGCACCCTGGCTCCCGCGATCGCACAGGGCCCTCTCCCCCTTCTCCGCGATCGCAACCCGTTGTACGCGATCACATAGCACAAATGAACCTGCCCCTAAATTAACTCACTGCGATCGCATCCCTTCCCCCGCGATCGCGGTGAACAAAACTGCTGTGCACAAAAACCAGAAATCAGCATTTGATCTAAGTCCAAAAATGCCTGTTAATCACCCGAAATCAATCCCGAGCCCCTCGGGACCCCAACCAAACTTACCAACACCTCACATATGATCATTCAAACTTATTTGCACTCTCGAAACACCAAAACTAACATCAAAACACCAAAATTACATCGGATTCAAGCCTAAGAATTTTGTAATTTCTAAAATTCACCAATGATGCTGAAACTATTCAAAACAACTCTGATTGACCTGAAATTTTGCAGACACATACAAAATGACATTACGAACTTGTTCCAACTGTCGGAATTCCATTCCGACCACGATAGCCTATTTTCCACTGCCAACCGGAATCGTCAAAAACTAACTTTCGCCAATTCAAGCCTAATTCTACACCGGACATCACAAAATTATTCTGAACACAGTCCTAAGTCCCAAATCACCTAAAGAAGCTATACGAGCTATACAATCCGCATTCCGAGGTCGTTTACCAATAAGTCAACTCTCAGTTGACTTTTTCCCATTTTAAGGCTATTTTTAAAGGCTAAATGACTGAACTCTCGCTACAACTATTCGATTTCAAGCCTACCAACTCTAATACATCAAATATAGTATAATAATTCTATAACAAGTCAATAGCAATAATTATAATGCAGGTTCTACGTAACGACAGACCGGGTCATTATATTCTCCCCCTCTTAAACAAACGTTCGTCCTCAAACGTGCCTAGAGATGTTCCAACACCACCAACAATTGCAGTGTAACCTTCCATGCACATATTCGGAGGTGATCCCACGTCACCCTACCCCATCTAGGTCTGATAACACAACATAGCTGAAATTTCATTATCAAATCCTGACCCATAAACCTTAAAACCAAGTTTCCACTTCTGAAATAATTTACAAGTTCAAATTTCCACGACTATAAGCTGAAATAGTCTGAACACGCTGTATCAAACCATATCCGTAACCCAAGATGAAATCACATAATATACCGCGTGGCTCAACCACTCATAGCGATAACTCCTAACCACAATAGTTGTTCAACAACTCAATACCGGTACATACCCTCTTATCAAACCATGCCTCGCTCTAACACTTCCATATATTGCCGATGATGAAAGAAACACGTACAAACCAGCAACCATTCGTCTGATCAATATCAATGCCAGCCAGTGCCATAACTTGTGCAACTTGTGCACTCAATAACCACATACCAAGAGCTCAATTCATTAAATAAAAAAGACTCACACGAGAGGACTATCCTGCCACTAACACTTACCATTACTACATCATGCTAAAAGCCTAATACGCATTGCGAAACCATATCACAAAAATCCGACACCAAGGATCATACTTCAACCTAACTGAGCTACAGAGCGTGATCCCTTCCAACCGCTGGACCACAAGACATACTCCAACCACCTTGCTCAAAATCAATAACCATGCAAAATTCGACGTCAATTACTCAAAATGCATTGCCATAACCATGGGGAAATCGCACGATACCATGCCACCCGAATCAGAAAGAACATAACCAACACGTCTCAACTCTGCAACACCCAATTACTTACCTTACTCAAATCTCGCTATAAAACCCCGATAGAACTACACCCTGTGCACATATATAACTAACGATCACAACTCCTCGAAACACCGAAAGGTAACTCATAGACCACTCCGAAACACGAATAAGCTCAGTGACAATCAAATGGTACATCCCTTAACAATAGCAATTTGGGGTCAACAGTCCCGACTCGGTGCAGAACACACACCCATACTGGCCTACCAATAACTCTAAGTAATATTTCTCTCTGAAAGTTCATAGTGGCCGCGTCATGGCATATACTAACACCTGACTAGCTTTGCTCACATCCTCATAGTTTACAACCACAAAATAATCTGTTTATTAGAACTCTTAGTCTCAATGTCCATGAAGCGCACAAAGTTACCATATTTGATCCCAACTGCACCACCCGAATATATAACATGTCTCTAATACTCAATCACTCCACGAGGATTACCCCTATAATTAGTCTGTGCCCCCGAGCAAACTCGAATATCAACAGTCGATCCAACAAGAAAGCGTCGCAATACTAATGAAGCATCCTTATTCAAGCACATTGTCTTAAGCACCTTGTCCCTTATTATAGTATACCCCCATCCAGTCACACCGATTAGCGATATCATTTACCTAATTATCTGAACTGTCAGTTCTGACCTTCCTTCCAGAACTGAATCGTGACCTCACATAGGCCACTCTCCACTATACACAAAATACTACATACGCCATGCGATCCTATGATAAATAGGAGAACCTCATGCTCCCTTCCTAGCCACACACAACTATGTACCCAACTAGCCAAGAACTTTCCATTTGATCCCATCTAGAAGCAAAATCACTATACATCACATGGCCCTCATGCCAGTAGAAATATACATCTCCAACCGAGGTAGAAATGATCAAGAACTCCCGAATCTGACTTGTACAACACCAAACCGCCAGGACTGAATCCTTCTAACTCAACCAAGCTACGCATGCCACCAAATCCCAAGAGAATTGCTAAGAAACACCTGTAACAACTCATTACTTCATAACACCCACAGAACTAATCATATCCCTTATCGTTTATCATGCCGATCCGACCTACTACAAAGTTGTCCTATTCATTCAAATTCCTTCTGACTTACCTTCGGATTGATACTTATTCTTGCCATAATACCGCAATTCTCAATCCAGACTCACCGCACGAAACCCGAGCATAAAATGTACATTCTAAGGCTCATAAGCCGCTGAGTACTCCCTCAAATGTGCCCCAAAAGCACCCCATTAGAAATACTTACCCTGAAGAGACTTCGTGCAAATTTAAAGTCATTACCTTCACTTTCTTGATACCGATGGATAGAATCCATGATAATGCAAATACACCACAAGCCTTGACACCTTCCCCGTAAATCTCAGTTCTAGCCCTTCTCACACCTTGAAGATCCTCGATCGCTACATATAACCTTGAATCCGTCTGAACCATTCTCGAACGTCATTTACTCTACGCAATTTCAATTACACTAACCAAGTAAACAAAACGACCTGACCCCGCTTGCAAACCACATACTAGGAAAGTAATCCACACCTTTGAAGCAACAAGCACACTCATACATTTCACACACTACACTTTCAAGTACAACTCAATCATTCAATAAATTCCCTTATCCGTAAAGTACATTACAACCTGTATCGAAGAAATTTCCATCACTCGAGTCATTCCCAGACCCCACCTCTGTAGGTCATAATTGATTCACCAACATACCTCGAACCGAAACCAATTCAACACATAATCCTATAATCAACTTATCAATAACGAACTCCCCCACTTGGCTCAATGCCAAAGATCAAGACAACCAATAACTCACGATGCCTATACACTATCATTGCAACCATACAGTGGTGAGGTTCAACTAAATCCTTCATACGCTCATACGACCCAAACAATCTAACACTCAAATCAAATGCAAATCTCGCATCCACCATTGTAATGGTCATGCCAACTCCCATAAGCGATCTGAACTCAAATTACAACATACATCATTACTGATAGAGAGAACTTACTACAGATAAACATAAGGGTCACACACCTCAAGACAACCCGCAGGAGATAACCCTACATGCTTAGCCTCAAAATGATATCTCCCAACACACTTATGAAAATCATAGCTATCACACAATCACTATACCTTCCTACAGTAGAACACAACCATTGCCTGCCCCCAAGACATCCCATTAAGCGGTATAAGAACCTGAAGCTGATGGAAATACTAACACTGGGGCTATGGTCAAAGAATTCTTGAGCTTCTGGAAGCTCTACACACACTCGTCTGACAACATGGATACCGTCACTGGACACCACGTGTCCCAAGAATGCTACTGAACTGAGACAACAATTCACACTTGGAGAACTTCGCACAAGCTTCTCCTCCCTATATCCTTGTAATACCATCATCAAATGCCGAGTATGCTACCTCTGGCTATGAGAATATGCCAAGATGCCATCAATGGATACAATAACAAAGAAGTGCCAACACGGCTGAAACACACCGTTAATCAAATACATAAACGTTGCTGGGGCACCGATCAGCCCAGGGACACCACTAGAACTCAGAACATAACAAGAAAATCCACTTCACTCCATAACTAAGCTATACGAGAGGTCTTTCGATACACTCCCAACTCGAGGTCATAGTCTAACTCAAGATAGAAGTCAAATACTCAATGGTTCTTGCCACATCTCCCGCCAATTAATTTTGGCCACAATCAAACAAATTGAATACATATAACTATCCGATCACACTCACCACGTAGCCATCTAGTCACAAAGTTCCATCAATAAGGACATCACGGACATATAAGTCCCCCAACGCATGGGCTCACACAAATGAAATCTCAACACTCAAGCCACAGACAAAATCCGGCCTCAAGTCCTTCCGACTAGCCCACTATTAACATGTTAAAACAAATCACATCTCACCCATGGAGGTCACAAGACGCTGACGCACAACTGATACCAAGCGCTCGCCTGCGCATTCGGATACATGAAAGGAATTCAAAGAGTTACGCTTTTGGCTGAATAAATGGATTCGCACGATAAGAATTCAAGAATGTGGAATGTTTCCTAAGGGTTCTGCAGCCTCTCGAAGATAAGTACAGACGTCTCCGTACCGATCCGCAAGACTCTACTAAACCTGCTCATGACCGTTAAGTCCTATGTAACCTAGAGCTCTGATACCAACTTGTCACGACCCCAAATCCTAACAGGCCGTGATGGCGCCTATCGTGGAACTAGGCTAGCCGACCATCACTTTACTACGCATTTATTCAATTATAACAGCTCACAATATAACAATAAACAACAGTCATAATAAAGAAATAAATTATATAAGTCTAGCGCCCCCAATAATGAACTAAACAACCTCCTAGAACTGGAGTCAATAGACATGAGCATCTAAGAATAAATAAATCTAACTCTTTTAAAACTATAATATATGTCTCTGAATCAAATGCTAAGACTAAATGAGGAAGGGAAATGGAGAAGCTGTGGACGCTGGACAGCTACCTCGAAATCCCNCATCTAAGAATAAATAAATCTAACTCTTTTAAAACTATAATATATGTCTCTGAATCAAATGCTAAGACTAAATGAGGAAGGGAAATGGAGAAGATGTGGACGCTGGGCAGCTACCTCGAAATCCCATGAAATGCAGCTATCGAACATGCATCAGCTACTGCTGCGAGCTAGTACTTGGATCTGTGCATAGGGGCACAGAGAGTAATGATGAGTACGCCAACTCAGTAGTAATGGAAAGAAATCGCAGTCTGAGAAATAAAAAGCACACAGACAGATACACAATTTCACAAAACCAATAAAAACACCAAGTCACCATGTAGTATTAATCAAACACATAAGTTCGAATCAATTTCCAAAAAACCTTTAAAATAAGTGTAATATCCGTATATTTCAGTAAAATTCTCAATAAAATCCAATTGGAAACAAAGTAAATCATGGTTCGAAAATATAGTAAACTCATCATAAAACTGCCCCTCGGGCCAAAATCATTTCTGGTAACAGTTGCCCTAAGACATTCCCTCAATACCTCAGTATCAATCATCACTCAGTATCAGCCCCGCGTGCAATCATCATCACTCAATCGGTACCGGCGCTCACTGGGGGTGTGTGCAGACTCCGAAGGGGCTCCTACAGCCCAAACACAATAATAACATAAGGCCTGGAAGCCTTCTCATCTCTCTCATGAGGCCTGGAAGCCTCCTCCTATAACTCATAAGGCCTGGAAGCCTCCTCACATCACTCATAAGGCCTGGAAGCCTCCTCACATCACTCATAAGTCCTGGAAGCCTCCTCATATCACTCATAAGGCCTGGAAGCCTCCTCACATCACTCAGTCAGACACTCTCAATTTGCCCTTAGGCCATAAACATACCGGGTTCTCGACCCAAAACAGTATTTCATTTTTCAATAAATAGTATCAAAATACTCTGAGTGTCAAAAAAATTTATCAGGAAAAGACTGAGTGTAATTCGCAACATATAAAGTGAGGAAACACAGTAAAACAGTCCCCCAAGGGGTAAACAGATCGGCACTAGGCCCCAAACACGGCTTACAGCCCAAAACATATCATAATATATAAATACTAATTAAGCAAAGACTTAAAAATCGGTTTCGCAACTCAATAGTCGCCTAAATGGGAAATATTTTTTCAAAGTTTCCACCTTTTCATTTCAAAACCCGTGAAAGGGTGCATAGTCCGGGGTTTCATACCCTCAAGACAGGATTTCAAGACATTAGTTACCTCAAAACTAGCCCGAAAATATTCTGCAATGCGCTTGTCTCTTGAATCAACCTCCGAAGGATCCAAATCTACCAAGTTCAGATTTTTATCATCAATATATGCTTAAGGAACGAATTCCAATTGAAAAATATCGAATTTAACTCAAAAATTCGAAACCGGTAAAAACCCGACCCTCGGGCCCGCGTCCCAAAATTCAGAAATTTTTATACAAAAGTGTTCTTCGTCTTCTCACGAGTCCGTACATATAAAGAACACCAAAATCGGAGTTCGTTTGACCCCTCAAATCGACCCTTGAAGGTCTCATAATCTTAAATCCTAAAACCCAATTTTTCTACTGATTTTCCATGAATTTACACTGGTTTTATGCTCTCTAATCACCCATAATCGAGTTTTAATGACTATAACACTTAACTATATTAAGAACAAGAATTTCCCTCTTCAAAATTGCCCCCAAGAGCTCTTTTCCGTACAAAAATAGTGTAAAAAGGGGTTTAAGTCGCGGAGCAAACATTTAAATACTGCCCAGTGATTTACTCTCCGCGATCGCGGTCAATCTCCTTTTTGACCTCCGCGATCGCAGCTCAAAGCATGTGATCGCACAGTGCCTTTTGCCCGCCAATCCCACACGCGCCCAATACCCTATGTGATCGCACCCTGGCTCCCGCGATCGCACAGGACCTTCTCTCCCTTCTCTGCCATCGCAGCCCATTGTACGCGATCACATAGCACAAATGAACCTGCCCCCAAATTAATTCATTGCGATCGCATCCCTTCCCCTGCGATCGCACTGAACAAAACTGCTGTGCACAAAAACCAAAATCCAGCATTTGATCTAAGTCCAAAAATGCCCGTTAATCACCCGAAATCAATCCTGAGCCCCTCGGGACCCCAACCAAACTTACCAACACCTCACATATCATCATGCAAACTTAGTTGCACTCTCGAAACACCAAAACTAACATCAAAACACCAAAATTACATCGGATTCAAGCCTAAGAACTTTGAAATTTCTAAAATTCACCAATGATGCCGAAACTATTCAAAACAACTCCGATTGACCTGAAATTTTGCAGACACATCCAAAATGACAATACAAACTTGTTCCAACTGTCGTAATTCCATTCCGACAATGATAGCCTATTTTCCACTGCCGACCGGAATCGCCAAAAACTAATTTCTGCCAATTCAAGCCTAATTCTACACCGGACATCACAAAATTATTCTGAACACACTCCTAAGTCCCAAATCACCTAACGAAGCTATACGAGCCATAAAATCCGCATTCCAAGGTCGTTTACCAATAAGTCAACTCTCAGTTGACTTTTTCCCATTTTAAGGCTATTTTTAAAGGCTTAATGACTGAATTCTCGCTACAACCATTCGATTTCAAGCCTACCAACTCTAATACATCAAATATAGTATAATCATTCTATAACAATTCAATAGTAATAATTATAATGCAGGTTCTACGTAATGACAAACCGGGTCGTTACAGTTATGATCTTTCATTTGTAACTGTTTTATTTGAATAACAGTTTTCTACTTGAGTACAAAGATCTCGTAACTGTTTTTTGATTATAACAAGTTTTTGACTAAGTACAATGATGATGATCTTCTATCCCTAACTGTTTTTTGTCGCAACAGTTTTTGTATAAATGTAAGATGTACATTTCTTCGTCGTAGCTGATACTTTGCCTTTTAACATGAACATGGCTCGAAGGTTTTTTAGAGTAGTATTTGTAATTCTTGTGCTGGAGTCTTCAGTTCTTTTATTTTTACTCGTATCACTTGACTTGTTGGGTAAATGGTTCTTCTTAGGCTCGAGCTTTTGACTTCTGGCAGTCGTTTTGCTTCATCTTGGCCTTCCATTACTGTATATTCCCCCAAGTGTTTGAACTTTGAAGAATGATATCTCGAGCACTTGATTGTTCCTTCTTTGTGGTCCTTTCCCTGAAAAAGGAAAATATTCCCAACTCGAAGATATATACTTTTTTAGATGATGACTGCTTAACCCTTTAAAATATCCATCAGAAAGTGTAACCCTAGACCGGGAATTGTGTTATTTCCTCGCGTCTTTGCAGGTCTAATGTTATAATGTGTTGATGGGTTAGCTTTTTGCCTATCATCTAAAAAGGTTAGTAAAATTTAAATATTCAAAGATAAAATCGAACATGCAATACCTGACCGGGGGTACTTCTTTTCCTTAGAAGTAGTATTTCTTCAGGTGGATGGCGTTCCAGCTCGTTGGTAGAATCCTGCCGTCCATGTATTCCAACTCATACGCACCTTTCCCAGCTATTCCCCTGACCTTATAGGGTCCTTCCCAATTTGGATTCAATTTGCCAGCTCCTGCTTCTTTTGTTGATTGGAAAACCTTTTTAAGTACGAAGTCCCAATCTTAAAATATCTAAGATGAGTTTTACGATTGTAATATCTCTCTATGATTTGCTTTTGAGCTGCCATTCGTATTAGAGCTTCTTCTCTTCGTGACTCGAGCAAGTCCAAATTGGTTTGGAATTCGGCGTCATTTGTTTTCTCTGTAGCTATTGTCACCCTCAAACTTGGTTCGCCGATTTCTATGGGTATTAATGCTTCTGAGCCATAAACAAGTTCGAAAGGGGTTTCTCCCGTAGCTGTTTTTGACGTAGCTCTGTATGCCCATAATAACGCTGGTAATTCGTAGGGCCAACTGCCTTTGGATTTATCTAGGCGCTTCTTTATATTGTTGATAATGATTTTGTTCGTAGACTTAACTTGTCCGTCAGCTACGGGATGATATGGTGTTGAAGCAATCCGTTTAATTTTCCAACTTTCAAAGAACTCCGTGATTTGAGAGCCTATAAACTGTGGACCATTATCACACACGATCTCCTTTGGAATTCCAAATCGGCATATTATATTTCGCCATAAGAAACTTTTGACCTCCTTTTCCCGCACTTGTTTGAATTCTTGTGCTTCGACCCAATTTGTGAAATAATCAATAAGCACCAAAAGGAATCGTACCTGTCCTTTAGCTAGGGGAAGAGGTCCCACTATATCCATTCCCCATTTCATAAAGGGTCATGGTGATATGATGGAATGTAATAGCTTCGCTGGTCTGTGCATATTATTGGCAAACCGTTGACACCTATCGCATTTTGAGATGAAATTCTCCGCGTCTTCTTCCATCTTAGGCCAATAGTACCCTGCTATGATTAGGGATTTTACTAAAGACCTTGCTCCTGCGTGATTTCCACAATGTCCTTTGTGGACTTCTTTTATCACGAACTCCGTCTGGTTAGGTCCGAGGCATTTAGCTAGGGGTCCCCCGAACATTTTATGATACAACGTGTTATGTACAAGACAATATCTTGATTTTTTGCGGTGAAGCACTTGAGCTGCTTTCTTATCTTCAGGAACGGTGCCACTCTGCAAAAAATTGAGAATTTCGTTTCTCCAATCCCAAGTTAAATTATTGAAAGATACCTCATTTATGTCTTGGTCAATCGCTGAATGAAAGAGGTGGACGACAATGGTGTTGTCTTTATTTATCATGTCTGTGACTACCACAAGGTTTGCTAACGCATCTGCTTCAGCATTTTCCTCCCTAGGTATTTGTATTATTTTCCACGTTTTGAACTATCTTACGAGTTCTCGTGCCTTTTCTAAATATTGTTGCATTCGAGTTTCTCGAGTGATGTAAGTCCACTACATTTGGTTTACCACCAATTTAGAATCGCTGTTGATCTCGATTTGTTGAATTGACAGCTCCCGTGCCAATTCTAAACCTGCAATAACAGCCTCGTTCTCTGCTTCATTGTTAGTGATTGGATAACACTTAATAGCTTGTCGTATCTTTTCACCCGTGGGTGATGTCAGTACAATGCCTAATCCAGCTCCTTTTACATTAGAACCATTGAAGAGTTGTAACTCTTTTTCCACTTCAGGGGTAATATTGTTGCTAAAGTCAGCTACAAAGTCTGCTAATATTTGCGATTTAATTGCTGTTCTAGGTTGATATGTTATATCATGCTCACTTAACTCTATTGCCCATTTGCCTCATCTTCCTGACAGTTCTTGTTTGTGCAGAATATTTCTGAAAGGATATGAAGTCACGACAGTGGTTGGATGACATTGAAAATAAGGACGTAATTTTCTTGATGCCATAATTAAAGTTAAAGCTAATTTGTCTAGATGTGGATATCTAGTCTCGGCATCTAACAGAGTCTTGCTTACATAATAAATAGGGGATTTCTTACCTTTCTCTTCCCTTACCAGTACTGCACTTACGACAATTTCTGAAACAACCAGGTAGATGTATAATCTTTCTCCTTCTCTTGGCTTCGATAGAAGCGGTGGTTTTGATAAGTAAATCTTCAAGTCTTTGAATGCCTGCTGGTATTCTTCAGTCCACTCGAACTGATTTTTTTTTAAGAGCTGAAAATAATTTAAAGCTTTTCTCGGAAGATCTAGAAATAAATCTCCCTAAAGCTGCTATTCTTCCTGTTAATCTTTGAACTTCTTTTTTATTCTTCATAATTTCAGGTATTTCTTCTATAGCTTTTATTTGAGACGTATTTACTTCTATTCCTCTATTAGATACAAGGAATACCAGAAACTTACCAGATTGTACTCCGAAGGCACATTTTATCGGATTGAGCTTCATATTATACCTGTGTAAGATGTCAAAAGTAGTAGAGAGATGCTGGAGATGATTTTCCACTTGTGTTGATTTTACAAGCATATCATCGATATATACTTCCATCGTTTTTCCTAAATGTTCTTGGAACATTTTTGTTACTAACCTTTGGTAAGTGGCCCCTGCATTTTTTAAGACAAAAGGAATGACCTTATAACAATAAGTCCCCCTGTTAGTGATGAATGAAGTTTTTTCTTCATCTAGGGAATCCATTTTAATCTGGTTATAACCAGAATATGCATCCAAAAAACTTAACAATTCATGACCTGCGGTAGCATCGATCATTTTATCTATATGTGGTAAAGGAAATGAATCTTTAGGACATGCTTTATTTAAATATGTGTAATCTACACATACCCTCCATTTGCCGTTCTTTTTAGGCACTACTACTGTGTTAGCCAGCCAGTGAGGATACTTTACCTCTCGTATCAAGCCTATGTTCAGTAGTTTTTGAACTTCCTCGCCAATCACTTGATTTTTGAAAGGTCCTTGCTTTCTTTTCTTTTGTTTAACAGGTGCGAATGATGGATTTTCATTTAGTTTATGAGTCATCACTTCTGGTGGAATACCTATCATATCTGAGTAGGACCATGCAAAACAGTCCTCATTAGCTTTTAAATAATTGACTAACATACCTTTTTGCTCAAGAGTTAGTCTTTCCAGAAATTTTGTGCCAATATACAACTTTCTCTCGGGCTTTTGTTCAGAAAGCGGAATAGCCTCAAGTTCTTCAGCAGTTGTTTTAATATGTTCGTCTTCTTCTGGTTCACGAATGAAATTCGGTCTAGAGTCTATGTCTCCATGTTCTAGCTCATCCTAGATGGTAACAGGATTTGGTTCATCGTTATCTCCTTCTGTACCTATTTGAATATCCATTTCTTTTGTACATAGTTGATCAGAGGTTTTTTCCATACCTGTTTGTTGAGGAACTTCTGTTTGATAATTTGTTGTCTCTCCCGTATCTTTTTTGTTCTGAAGAGCTATCGAATTGATATTTCTCGAAGTTTGATGGTCACCTCTAATTTGTATTACTCCCCACTTTGAAGGTAATTTTATTACCTAATGTAAGGTGGATGGGACCTCTTTCATATCATGGATCCATGGTCTTCCCAAAATAACGTTATAAGCCATCTCTGTATCAATGACTTGGAATTTTGCATTTTTGACGACTCCTTCGGCGTAAGTGGTAGGTTCGATTTCTGTTTTAGTTATCACTGTTGAATTATCGAACCTAGATATGGCTCGTGTCTTTGGGATTATCTCATTTTCTACCAGCATTTCCTCCACGACTCTTATCAAAATAATATTGACTGAACTTCCTGGATCAATCAACACTCTTTTAACTTTAGTGTCATGAATAATTAAAGATATTACCAGTGCATCATTACGAGGAAGCATTAATCCGCCAAAATCTGCGTCATCAAAAGTTATTTGATCTTCCTTCGTCTCTTCTCGAACTCGTTTCGCGTGGGTACTTGTGACTTTTGATGCTAACTGGCAGACCATGCCGTTCACTTCTTTCCCTCCATGTATGACGTTGACAGTTTGTTTTGGGGAAGGAGGTTTTGGGGGCTCCTGCCTATTCTTTATATGTGCATGTTTACCTTTATCACTAAACAATCCTATTAAGTAGCCCTATTTTAATAGATGATCTATTTCACCTTGCAAAAAACTGCAATCTGCAGTTCTATGGCCATGATCATTGTGGAATTCACACCACTGATCAAGGTTTCTCCTGTTAGGATTAGATCGCATTTCTTTGGGCCATTTAACCTTGTCTCCCATATTTCTCAATATTGAGACAAGTTCAGTACTGCTCATATTTAAGTTATGGTCTCCAATTCGGGTATTACCCTTGGACCGTTCATCTCGATCTCTCCTGGATCTAGATGAGGATGAGCCTATATCTCTTCCTGATGGTCTTGTATTTTCGAACCTAGGACGTGTGTCACGTCTCGAAGGTCCTAAGTAAGGATCGTACCTGTTTTTACCTGACCTTTTCTCTGGTTCTGGACATCTGGTTCTGGGATACTCTTCATCTTTTGATCGAGCAATGATATCTTCTTCGATTCTGAGTTTGGTACTGTACCTGTTATACACATCATTCCATCTTGTAGCTGGGAATTCTCTAAGACTTTCTTTAAGCCGTCTTGTGGCTTCTGAGCTTTTATCATTTAAGTTGCTTGCAAATGCCATGGCTTCCTAATTGTCAGGCACTCTTGGTAATTGCATTCTTTCTCGTTGAAACTTGTCTACAAATTCACGAAGCAATTCCATGTCTCCTTGCTTTATCTTGAATATATCTTCCATTCGTTTTTCAACTTTTTGTGCACCAGAGTGTGCTTTTATAAACGAATCTGCAAGTTCAGCAAAGGAATCTATAGAATTTTCAGGGAGAAGAGAATACCAGGTTAAAGCTCCTTTTGTGAGCGTTTCCCCAAATTTCTTGACAAGGACCGATTCGATCTCCTTTTTTGTTAAGTCATTGCCTTTTACTCCAATAGTGAAGGCATTCACGTGATCACGTGGGTAAGTTTTTCCATCATATTTAGGAACATCAGGCATTATAAACTTCTTGGGTATAGGCAATGGAGCCACACTTGGCTTCCAAGGTTGTTGAGAATATCTATCAACATCAATGCCCTGGATGATAGGCGGCTCTCTAGGGATTTGCTCGATGCGATCGTTCTGTTCCTTAATCTGTTTCTGCATGGTTAGTAATAAATTTTGTAACTCAGAGTTATTAGTCGTACCTGGTCTCGTTTCAAGAGATGCATTGGGGGTTTCACCTCTGGTTGAGTTTATTAATCCAGACTGCGGATTCTCTACTACGATTGTATTATTTGAAGGCGGCGTTAGTGGTACTGGAGGTGCCTGTGGTAATCCTCTCGCAAATTCTTGCAAAGCCTGCCCCACGTATTCAGCAATCATTTTCCTTATTTGATCTTGCTCTATTGGTTGCTCATTATTGTTACGATGGTTATCAGATCATTCAAGGGATGATTCCTTCGAAGTACGTGGTGTTCCTCGAGGAGATGGAACTGGGGTTCCATTTCCTTGTTGGTTGTTGTCGTAATTGTTGTTGATGTTGTTGTTGTCGTTGTTGTTGGAATTCGACATAATTTAAAGTATATCAGTTGGTAAACGCACTATGATTATCAGATTCCCGGTAACGGAACCAATTTGTTTAACCAAAGAATGAGATTCCTTGACCAAAGTTATTTTTAGGATAAATGCGGGTTACTGATAATCGAGTGAATAATATAATGAATAAAGGAATAATAAGCAGTATAGAATGCAGAAAAGTAAAGCAGTTTGTATTCGAGAATTCAGATGATCTTATGGATTACAATTCTTCCTTTTTTATATAGGGGCTTCCTAGTATAACGTTTTGGTTTCTGTAATGATTACTTAGTAATGACTAATTATTACATTAAATAGGCGTTACAAAGGATCATCAAAGGATAACTGTTATTATTATATAGGAGATACATAATCGTATAAGTCATTAACTGTTGATTCTCGAATCTATCCGTGGCTTTGTTTGGGTTCTTTACGACCGCATCTCTTCTTCTTCATTGGGTTTCTCGTGTCTGATGCACTTATGGCTGGCGAATCAATCTCGTGCCTGTCGAGTCAATCTCGCGCTCATTCTTGTTGAGTTAATCTCGTACCTCTTTACAAAATCATGTCCATTAGTGACGTTTTCTTTGGTCCACGTAGCTAGATGAGTTGTCAAGGTCTTGCTTACGTGTGATACACTTTTTTTACCAATACAATGCCACCTATCCACTTAAATTCAAGAGTCATTATGTGGGCATAGTGTGCTGCCACGTTAATGCCTCCTTACTTATCCAAATTTTCACCCCTTTTCCTTAATCAACTTATTAATACCCCACTCATTCAATAATTAACTAATTACCCATATAATCAAGAATTATCTCAAATTACTTAAATTACTACTCACTTTTAACACACTTTATATATCTTATTATCATGGTCATGTGGTACCTTGTATAACACTAGTCCATAAATACCGGGTATTATAGCTCGGGCCGTATTTTATCCCAAATTGACAACCTTCAACGAAACTTATTTTCTTTGATTCGTTTACCCTCTCACCTTCACGAATTTACTAATCACTTGTTTGAAATAGTGTAATACTTATAATCCCAAAATAAATCTCATTCCCAAACTTGCTTCGATTACTTACGATGAAACTTTAAAGTACAAAAATACGGAATGTAACATCTCATTTCCAACCTTATATCAATTTACTTATGGCGTACTTCCACGTACAAAAAAATGGGGTGTAACATCATTCCCCCCTTTGGAACATTCGTCCTCGAATGTTGACTGATGCCTTTTATCATTTTCATAACCTATGTCTTCTGAATACTTTAGTACTCTCCTTGCCATCTAGGAAAAAATTCCGTGAATAAATCCAAAGGCCAGGGCATTCCCCCATTTAGCCCTCTTTGTCACGCCAGGACTTGTAGTCGGAATCCTTCCAATCTCATAAATACTGCTACTTTCTATCACGCAGCATGTACGACTCTAACCTTGTAAGTGCGCCTATGTGACTCTTCTTTCCTTTTTTCTCAAGTTTTTTTTGTAGCTAATATCTATGCCTCACTTTGTAAACATATATAGATCTTGACAAGATGTCCCTCTGGGCATCTATAGGTATATTGAAGTTCTTTGCTAAGCACTTTGTTGAACTTACGAATATTTCTATATCTTGTTTAATTGACCCGATTATCTATCCGCATGCTTTTACTGCATATAGGTAGGTCATACTATACCATAACTCTTACTTCAATTTATCGTTACTGAAGTATTCTCATTACTGTTCATCTTAAGAAAGACGGCCTAATCTCATCTCATACTTTGTGAATTTTGTCCATCTATTGTTGATTCACCTTAATATTGATCTACAGTATACCACTGATAACTTGACCTTTTATGTAACACTACCGCTAGGGCTCACGTCTCATCGAGGAACATCTGAAATGATTTGGACTGATCCACCTGGGGTGATAGCATGCTTTCATAACCGTATTTCATAGCATCCCAATGTGATTCACCTTATGTGGGTATTTTAATCCTGTGCAATTCATGAAATCTCTTTTTTTTTCTTCTTCAAAGCATTACTTAATCGAAGGCCCAAACGCCATCCTTTATCTATAACAATTACATCCTTATTGTACTATCAGGGCAGGATTCCATGTCTTCTAAATGCTACTAGTCTTAGACTCTTTTGAGTTCGTTCAGGCTATAAAGAGCTTTCTATAACTTAGAGAAACCATTAGCTCCCTTGTTTTCCTGGGCTTAATTCCGATGACTTATCCATTTTCGTCACCTTCTCACTCGCCTTTCCTTATCCTTACTCCTGTCTTACCAAAGCCTTGTCTCTGTACCATACTTTAGCTTGTGACCTACACATATCTATTTATATTACTCACCACCTTCCTTAAACTTGCTTGCACCATAAATTTCCTTATGTTATTCTGGAACATCAAGCGAGACATCACATCGTCTCAAACTCTTCTTTACTCTTTTAAATAGACCTCTCGATACCTAGAAACCATAGACTGGAAGATATGCCACAAATGACACTGATATCCATCCTGGATACTGAATCCCAACACTTCTAGCCTTTTATCCGAAGTATGGATTATTCACAACCTTCTGTACTTGAGTATCTCGTACGTTGTTCACCTTTACCTTACTTGCCTTTTAATCTCGCATCAGATCTCCTATCTCATGACCTCCCTTTCACATAGGTATAACTCATATCCAGAACATGAAGCTCTATTATAATACTTGCACCTCCAGTGCATACAGAGTCCGGTGGGAGTTTCATACCGACTTCTTATGAGGCTGGTACTTTTCTAACTAGCTTTATCGTAGAGTCGTTATAGAATATGGCTACCGTACTATCTCTCTTGTACCTATGATATTAAGAGTGATCCTGCAATGTCCTCAATCACGATTTCTATAATTTGCTGAGTCCAATAATCAGACTTCTGATTTACTTAGTTGATGTAACTTTTTAGTTTCCTCTTCCTTCTGATCAGCCTTTATGTAGGCTTAAGCTATCTTCCGATCCGTGGCTCCTAGTATTAGTTATTACTTTAGTCTTTCATGGGAGCTATGGAATATCCATGATACAATCTTCCAATAACTCAATCCCTTGTCTTTGACCTGGACTCAACTTATACTGCAATATTTTACGGTTGTATGATTGTCAACACATATGTTGCTTTGATAATACTCTGAAATCTTAAGTGCGTTCATAACGTAACTAACTCTAGATCATTGATCTAATAATCCTTTTTTCCCTTCTCGGCCTTCTTTAAACATAAGCAATTACTTTTCCTGGTCGTTTTGTCGCTTATTGCATGAAAACTTGGCTTATCTTAGTGCACACCCATATTGGAAGTCCGTACAACCCATACGATCTTGAATATCACCTTTTGATTTTTTTTCTTCTTCCCGTTCATACCCACGATAGGTGCCACTTTCTTATGGAGTACATACAATGTTGTTATGAGATTGTTGTTACAAGACCATTTCTTCTTCAAGTTACTATGCTTAGGGTTGAAGCCTTCTTCCTTATTTCCTCAGCTAGTCTTTCATTGTAGTACTTAGGTAGGATCCTTTGACTCTTGTAAAGCTGTGAGCTTATTACACTGAATACTCGATAGAATATTTGATGTCTTTCCTCGCCTATAACTATCCTTAGTTTACGCTGATGTGCTTGTAGGGTTGCTTCTTAACTGATATTTTGGCTGTCTTCCTAGTGGTGCTTTCTTTTATTTCCATAACAATCATACGGTAACTTTAAATTCCCCAACTCTTATATTGCACGATCTGCTTTGTTTGTAACCTCCTGTCTAGCAATAACTAGGCTCTTCCTAAATCAACTACCAACTACTCGCTGGCCCATTCTCATATCAATATTTCGCGTAATCTTTCTTGGGTCATTTCCTTTGTATTAACTTACGTCTCGCACATGCTACTTATATATCAATAACATCACGGGAAGAAACCCTTACTTCCTCTCCTTGATGTCGTGCTTGCATAATGTTCTGGAATCATAGCATATCGGTAGTATTTGAGTAAGTGCCACCTCATCCCATTCTTATTTTTATCGCATTCTTCCTTTACCATTCCGTAGTTACTAGAACCACTTAATTCTGACTTAATGCCACATCACTCCATATTTCTCCCTTTAGGGGAGTATTAAGAGTTAGAGCTATGACGATCTACCTATAGATGTTTTACCTCTTCATCTTTGGCGTCTTTTCACATCATCGATGACCCTTACTTGCCTTGCTGTAATCTTTCTGTACCAAGGATGACGAAATTTCCTTACTCGTGATGGTGACACTTAGTGTATCTGGCACATATAGTCCCTTAAGCTTAACTTTTCTCGCATTGCTTGCTTTAGGGAAGCGTCTTCCTGAATGACCATTCTCTCAATTTCTCATGAATCTTCTTCTGTTGTCCATTCTATCATAGCTGGAACGCAATCGGAGATTTTCATGATGCGGACCATTATCAAATCACTCAGTCCCTAATTCATGTTTAGTTTATCTTGTTCACCAGTTCATACTGATTTCTATTACTCTAGGGTCTAAATTTTCCTTCTGGTAGTCGTGTTAGAGTAACGAACCTATTCTCGAATTGAGGATATGATTTTACGACCTATACTTTTTTGTTGTATCAAGGCATGTCACCTCTCGTCTTTTCCCTTACCTAACTATAGATTCTATAATACTGTCATCTTTTTGATCTACCGTTGTCGTCCATGTATCACATCTTACTCATAATGCTTCATTATCTCTCTTTTTATTTCCCGCTAACATCTATGTCTATCACTTTATTCTGAAAACTCGAACAAAACATACTTTTGCTTTTAGATCACCTTGCTCCATCCATTGGCTCTTCGAATTGCCTAACATTCTTTCTATACTAGGGACGGGAGCCACACTAAGGTAATATTTTTCCCTTCTAGGCTTCCAGTACCTATCTTTGTAGTACTCATACCTAGCTGTACTATTTTTGAGTGCACCATTTGGGTGTCTCACAAGGAGGTCTATTACCACGTTTGCACTAACTATCCTTCAAAAATGTCAACTAACACTAACAATCCATCCACCATTTTGGGTTACTCTAACCCCAGCCAGATTCTGATATCCTATTCTTCTGTTAAACTACACCTGTTTGTTTCCATAAGGCATAACTGAGATGGGTGTGGCTGATGGTACATACCTCTGCTATTGTTGAAGGTAACTCAAAATGCTTATATCACCCTTCCAGAATGGTAAATAATGATAATCTTCACTAGCTGGGTATTTCATACCCTTCTTCATCTTGCTTATTTTAGTTGTTAAACTTGTATCTACCTTCTGATTCTCTCTTTGGTTTTCACCATATGGGTGGATAAATATTCTTGCCTTAAAGCTCCTTATCGATAAAACCTTGCACGTCTTAGTACACACATGTTCTGCTGAAGACCTCAAATTTATTCATCAAAAACACGATGAAAAATCGAGTTCCTCTAACTCAAATCTTCCACAACCACATGTACTCTCATACCAACTGTCTTTTTGATGTAAGTATTGTTGTATTATGAACATAATAGAATTTAGGAATCTGAATTCTTACAAGTGAGCTCTACCACACGATCTAGATTAAGAAGAAAGAGTGACCATCCTAAATGCCCTGTAGACTTCTGCTTAGAAGTGTGGTGCACAACACACCTATAAATAAGACTCTACTAGACACGACTTGTAGACTCCCTAGGACAGAACTGCTCTGATACCACTTTTGTCACGACCAAAACTGATGGACCGCGACGGGTACTCGGTTGAGTAAGGTATCGGGTACCCGTCGTGGACCATCGATTTGGGTCGTGACAACGGGCTACCTCTTCCCTCGGTTGTTTGCAGTCTTCGGTTCTATGACCATGAGTACCATGATATTTGCATATTTGATTAGGGTTCCTTTGTGCCGGATCGGTTTGTAGGGGTCTAGCCCATCTAGTATCCTTGATTCGCCCCAATGGCTGATACAATACCTGATGCGTCAATGTTGAAGTTGTATTCTGATAGTCGTGGTGATTCTGTGGGCTCGACATGTTTATCGAAGCCACTCTTACTCATGAGCCCTCGGGAGATTAGTCCTCGATTATTCCTTCGATCATCTCGAATGGGGTTACTCCCTGAACTAGTGTTTCTACGATCTACGTTGTATGGTTGATACCGATCTTTGTTCGATAAAGGTTCTCTATCAATTTCCCTTTGAATTATGTCGACGATCCTGTTTGGTTAAACAGAACCGGAAAGGGTCCCAACTAATCGTCCTCGACACTGATCTTTGACTGGTACCGATTATGCACATCGGCCCAGGTCACGGCTGGATACTCAATTACATTATACTTTAGCTGTCGTGATGCTACTGAACTTTGTTGGTTCAAACCTTGAGTAAAGGCTTGGACTGCACAATCATCTGTGATCGGGGGCAGGTCCATGCATTCCATTTGGAATCGAGATACGAATTTCCTTAACATTTTGTTGTCCTTTTGTTTCACTTTGAAGAGGTCCGACTTCCTAGTTGCGACCTTTATTGCTATGATGTGTGCTTTGATGAAGGAGTCTGCAAGAATGGCGAATGAATCGATGGAATTGGGCGGCAAATTGTGGTACCATATCATCGCACCATTCGATAAAGTTTCTCCAAACTTCTTCAGCAGAAGGGACTCAATCTGGTCATCCACTAAGTCATTTCCCTTTATTCCACATGAATAATAAGTGACATATTCATTAGGGTCGGTGGTCCCATTATATCTTGGGAATTTCTGGCATGCGGATTTTTTTTGGGATGGGCTTACTATCCGTAATTGGGTGGAAAATCTTCTGCACAAACTTCTTCAAATCCAAACCCTTCAGAATTGGTGGTACCATGTATTTTATCAACTCAATAGTTATATTTCTCTGAACTTTTTGTCATTAGCCTCAGTTTGTTTTCTCCTGCTTCGATTCGCTTTGTGAGATCTCGAACATTTTCATGATGGTGGGGGTCAATCCTAGATTCTTTGGCGTTCGATCTCTCCGGTACTGGTTCGGTCCTGTGAACAACTTCACGTGAGGGCTCATATTCAGCTCTACTCGGAGCCCGATTCTGGTTTTGTAGTTGTGCGATGGCAGCTTGTTGAGCTTGCAGCATTTCAAATATCAATCGAAGACTAACTTCGTCGTCTTCGCCGCCCTATGCATCTTGACCGGTTGGTCGAGCTTCTCTGTGGATGTCGTTTTCTGGGTCGACGCCCAAATTAGCATTTAGGGCGATGTAGGAGCTGACGTCAACGTGGTCTGCAGCCGGTACTCCCTTGACGCCAACCTGAGGTACTTAGATCCGTTGGGCGGTTACATTCTCGTTTTCCCCATGGAAACTTAGGCCGTTGTAGGCGTGTGTGGGTACTACTTGTGAGTTCGACATGTTAATACTGAAGTCAAAAATACTTACCAGAACAAGCATAAAGCAGTGTGTGTTATCGGAATTAGTATTAGGCAATCACAATTATCCTTAGCCCCACGATGAGCGGCAAACTGTTTACCCTTAAAATCTGATAACAATTAAACTTATAAGTGGTTTTAAGGACATGTGATTTCACCTAATACCAATTGATAAATATGATGATTAATAATAGATATAAACAATAAAGTAAAGCAAACCAGTGTTGAAATATAATTCAACCCTCGAGTTAGAGTGCCCTTATATTGACTGATACAAGAATAATAAAGTATAAAGCAAGATGATGAACAAGAGAGTATAAGCGAGAAAGAGTATTATATTGCTCTGATATGTGAAAATAAGATGTCTTACAAATGATTAGAACTCCCCTTTATATAGTAGAGGAATTCTACTTATGGTACAATTCTAATTACAGAAGGGAATCCCATGATTAGCTAAATAATCGTTCTTGATTTGATCCGTTCCGAGATTTCCGCTATGATCTTCGACCAGTCGCGGAAATCCCGCCTTTTCCGATATTACGCTATCTTCGGTCTTGCTCGATGTCTACCTTGTATAGACAGGTACCTCGAATCCCAAACTCGGTACCTTGTCCTCGTGCCTCGGTCTGAGCTACTACGGGGCCGATCTTCGATACATCTCCTTGGTCTCGGTTAATCAGTAAAATCGAGTGAGCCTGATTTTAAACGTATACACACATATAACCTCATATGTAACTAACTCTCTAACTCACTCATAATTATGATACAATACACTTCATAATAATTAGGGTGTTAGTAACCATTTAACCCACTTTTATGATCTTTACCCGACATAACCCAATATCCATGCTCTATTCGATCTTCTTCGTTTTGTGGCTTTACTATACAAAATTCTCTTTATATCTAACGTAATTACGAAAATTACTATAAGGGGAGCCGGCAGGTGACTAATTTTGGACATTCTAGCGAGCAAGTTTTTTATCCCATGTGCTCATCAATAACTAATCTCGGCGAGATAATAGTGGCAAAATTATTAATGATACTAGCTAATAACCCGTTCAGTTCATAAATCACACAAGTACACAACAATAATATTATCAAGTCATAAATGACATATAAACCACCTCAGTGCCCAAAGAAAACATAACATGCTCTGTTTTAGTTAACAAATCCCGTATATAGAGAAGATATGCGTGCAATATCATCAATTATCAAACTTGCATATAGATAACATATCTTCACACATAGATTCCATGCATTACCTCATCAAGTAAGGTAGCATATAAAGAAGATATGCACAAAGGAATATATATACCACGGAGCTAGAAAATAGAGAAGAGATGCAACACAATCATGTGACATCCAAGATAATTGTAAGTAGAGCAGAAATGCAAACGAGCACTGGAAAGTACTCATAAATGCAATAACCGAACCGAACCAAACCACTGATCAGCTTTTCGCATACCGCGTGTACAATATCAAGAGAGAAACATGAGAGGGTGACCCTAGGGGGATGGTGTCACGACCCCCAAAATTTTACTGTAAGGATCATGATGGCACCTAGTCTCTAAAACTAGGTAAGCCTAACACATAGTACGATTAACAGAATTTATACCACTTTAACTATTAAATAAAGAAAAAAGATGCCATAACAAAACCAATAGCAGAATAAGAAAGTCATACATCGCCAAAACTGGCAGTACATAGTCATAAGCTCTGTTGCAAGTTCACTAGAAATCTCAGATACAATACCGTTTGGACACAAGGGAAACAATAGCAAATGAACGCTAGAAGGTGACTCCAAGGCCAACGAGTGTCATGCAGGTATACCTTGAAGTCTCTCATTGTCTAAATCAACTCACAAGCATACAACACAGTCCGAGGTACTGAGATTTGCACAAATAAAATATGCAGAAGCGTAGTATAAATACACCTCAAACTTTACCTAGTAAGTATCAATACTAACCTCGATATAGTAGTGACGAGGTTCATGTCAAGACACACACTAGACATAAAACCTGCCCAAAATATCAATATAGAGATAATAACATAAGCATAAGCAATGAATGGTAAAAAGGAGTAAGTATGTGATAACACGACAAATTAACTGAAGCAAGTAATACACAAAGTGGAATCAATTAGGAAAAATACTGAAATTTCTAGTCATCAAGCCATTTCATCACAAAAATAACCCCGAGGCACCACACCTCATAATCAAAACTCACAAATATCAAATTTACAATTCACCCTTATGATGCCGCATGAGCTTTACAATTTAAATCATTTTCCCAAAATAGCTTCACGCGCTTGAGCCCCCATATCTCGCCGCATGTGACTTTCACAATGTAGTATTTACCTTTACTAGCAACACACACATAAGCCCGCTTATCTCGCCGTATGCGGATCAATATATACACCACCTTATGCTACCGCATGCGCATCTCAATCGCAACACAACAGTCAACCACACAACATGTGCCCATGTGCTACAACATTCCTCAAGCAATAATACCAATGCAACAACAATACATAGCCCACGGTTCAACAACAACATATACAAAAATTACGACAACTATATAAAAGTGCGGTAAGTAAATCAACAAGGATATGTGCATCATATAACAACAACTTCCATTTAAGGGATATTAATAGCCTAAGGGTATAATCCAGGCAATTACCACACATAAGCCCGTGTAAATACTTGTCACCTCAAGTTTATGTCTTCCCACACAGTATAAATAGTGCAATTAGATCAAATCCTAAGGGGTAATTTCCCCACTAAAAGTTAGACAAGATATTTACCTTAATTAGGCCAATTCAACACTTAAAAATAGGTTTTCCCTTAAAATTCACCTCCACTTGGTTCAAATCTTACCAAAAATGACTTAATAATATTAAACAATGCAAGAGAAAGCAATATCGTTTAATAAAGTTAAGATCTTTACACAATTTTTCAAAAGTCAACTCCGGGCCCGTCACGTAAAATCCCAGGTCAAATGGAAGGTCTCGACTATTCTTAACCCCCACAATTGCATATATGTATATTCTTTTCAAATCTAAGTCTAATTCGACTCTCAAATCTCAAATCTCAATTTTTTTAGTTTTGTCAAAACATACTAAAAAATCCACAAGCATTCTCATCAAATTCCATGAACTAGATGTTAAAACGCATAAATAATCAAGTTATGTAATAAATCATGGATACAAATCACTTACCAAATAGTTTTGTATGAAAATCGCTCCTCAAAATCACTACCATTTGAGTCTAGGGCTAAAAAAATGTCATAAATGAACGAAATCCAAAAATCCCATTATTTTGTTCAACTGCGGATCTCGCAAATGCAACCTACGGTTCGAAAATACGAACGCGAAAAATGCAAAAATGCATTGCAAATGTGATGCCTAACAGATCCAGGGAACATCACAAATGCGACCTTGAATGCGAACTCAGTCCCCCTTGCAATAGCGGCCATCTAGTCGCAAAAGAAAACAACTCACAACCTAGTCCTTTTTCGCATCTGCGAGGCTGGTTTCGCAAATGCGAATCCTGCCACCCACTGCCCCGTACACAAATGCGATGTACATTGCGCAAATGCGATGATTGGGAATACGAATAGGTGCTCACATTTACGATAACTGCAGCACCAGCAGACCATCTCCTGAGAAACCAGCCCTAACCAACCTGAAACGCGTTTGAAACTCACCAAAGCCCCCGAGGCCCCCATACCAAACATTCACACAAGTCTATAAACATTGTACGAACTCGCTCACGCAATCAAAATACAAAAATAACATCTCGAATCACGAATCAGACATCAGGAGTCACGAATCGGACATCAAGACACATGAAAATTCACAATGAACTCAAGAATTGCTAGAATCACAACCAAGCGTCAGATTCCTACCAATCCAACTTGGAATGACATTAAACTTTGCAGACAATTTCTAATTAAAAAAATGAACCTATTCCATGACCCAAAACAAAAATTCGAACCTGGTGGCCATAAAACCAACCTACAATCAAATTTAAGGAATTTCTAAACCTTCAAATTGCCAACCTTCGGCTAGACTAGCAAATCAACCTAGGAACCTACGAATCCCACATACAAAAGTATTGGAACCATACAAAAGTATTGGAACCATCAAAACACCATTCTGGTGTCGTTTTCATAAAAGTCAAACCTTGGTTAATATTTCCAACTTAAGCTTCAAAACTAAGAACCAATCAATCCAATTAAAACAAAAACATCCCCGAAACGAAACCAACCATACTTGCAGGTCAAAAAATCATAGATACACATATGGGAAGCTTCAAAAGGGTAAACAGGTCTCATATACACAAAAAAGACCAGACGGGTCATTACAACTGCACAGGTAACTCATGTGCCATAAATGTCAACCGCATAGCGTATTCACGTATTAATAATCACAACCACACGACATATTCATATGCTTATAATCACAATCCGCACGACATATTCACATGCCTATAATCATAATTCGTGCGGCGCAATCACGTGCCTATAACTACAATCAGCACAGCGTGTTCACGTGTTATAAATATCAACCACATTGTGTGTTCATGTGCCATTAATATCAACCGCACGGCATGTTCAAGTGCCGTAAATATCAATCATACGGCTTGTTCACATGCTATAAATATCAACCTCACGACGTATTTACATTCTACCAGTCAAATCCATATCACAAAAAACAAATACACAAGAATACATGTAAAAGAACAACGTATATCAAAATTCATACTCATGGGCTGGTGTAAGTTACATTCTAAGGTGTATGCATGTGCGAAATGTGCTACCATAGCTCAAACTACCACGAAAGTGGCAATTATCAGGTTCCATCATTAGATTAACATCTATGTAACCTCAAACATGGTTCAAATAGCTCACACAAGGGGTACAAAAATAAGAAATATCACAACATGAAGCTTAGTACTAAATTCGAGGCATATCATAGTCTAAGCACTACCCCGAGCATGAATAATACCCCGGTGCACGCACATGGGCTCAACCCTCACATGTGAGCCACCCATAGCACTTAGATATTACAATAACTTAGACAACTAGTGAACCAACCATGTTTAGGTAAGACACTTAGCTTAAACAAGCCAAATCCATACTCTAAAAATGTCTTCCCACACGAACCGACCTCCGAATGGCTCGAATCTAGACAAAAGAAATTTAAAGATATCAAATAATGCCATAGGAATAAAACCAAAACAATAAAGGTCGAATTCTTAATCAAATACACAATGTCAACCAAAAGTCAACCCAGAATCACACCTTAGAGCCAGAGAACCTAGAAATTCCAACAACTCATTCAAATACGAGTCAAATCATACTAGTTTCACCCAACTCCGACTCTGAATCGATGTTCAAATCTCAACTATTCAGTTTAGATATGTTTTGCCAAAACCCCCTTAATTTTTCTTTTAGATTTATCAATCAATGCCAATATCAAAGATGGAATCATGTATAATAATAAAATCCGTGTAAAAAATATTTACCCCAATCCATGTGATGAAAATGCTCTCCATTATCGCCCAAATCCTAGCTCTGAATCTCAAAATTTGGTAAAATGAGTTTCGAGCCTTATATGCACTCTCCAGGAGTACCTTGCGCTTTCGCGGTAGTACCCTCGCGATCGTGAAGCAAAATTTTCCTTGGTGCCAAGAATCTCTATGCACACACGACCAACATTTTGTGAATGCGAAGGCCATCTGGTCACACACCATCGAGAATGTGAGCTCGAAGTTGTGAACTCGCTAACATGATGCCCGACCTCTTCCATCACTCCGCGGACGCGATTCACAAACTCAAGCCTGTAATATTTCTTCTCTATGAACGCGGAAGCTTGACCTTAAACCCGCAGCTCATCAGACACACTGAAAAAATCGATAATGCAACACAACCAAGAATCGTCTAAAACCACTCCGAAACACATTCAAGTGCCTCAAAACCCCGTCGGAACATACCAAAAGTCTCAAAACATAACAGGTACCCACTGAGACCTCAAATCACATAAAATAATATCAAAATCATAAATCACACCTCAATTCAATCTTAATGAACTATTTCAAATTACCATATTTCAAACTTACGTCGAACATGTCTAAACAACTTGGAACCACCTCAAATTTTGCACAAAAGTTCTATATGACATAATAAACCTATACAAAACTTCTGAAACAACAATCTAAACCTAATAACATCGAAGTCAGCTCCCGGTCAAACCTATGAACGTTCCCAATATTCCAATTTCCAACTTTCGCCAATAAGAGCTAAAACCTTCGAGATATATCCAAATGCAAATATAAGAATACACCAAAGTCTAAAATAACCATCCAGACCTAACGAAACCATCAAAACTCTATTCATAGGCCAAATAAACAAAAATCAAACTTTGTCAACTCGACCAACTTAAAGCTTCCAAATTGAAAAATATTCCTTCAAATAAATCCCAACCCACTCAAAACCAAATCCGACCATATGCGCATGTTATAATACATAATGTGAAGCTACTCAATACCTCACCCACCAACCAAAATACAAATGCTCAAATCGGCCAGTTGGGTCGTTACATTCCCCACTAACTAAACATACGCTCGTCCTCAAACGTGCCAAGATTCATAACAAAAGCCATCAAATCACTGTATAAGACTCACCATACACATACCCATAGGTGATTTCACATCACCCAATCTATATAAGCCCGACAACACAACATAACTGACGATTCCTTTTCATATTTGGTTTGTGAACCTTAACATTCGAAATTCATTATACGACTTAATTCTCGTATCTATACACTGTATAAGTCTAAACAAGATGTATTAACCCACAACCATGTTCTAGAGTTATAATCACATCATATACCACACAACTAAGATACTCGTAGCAATAACTTTCAACCACAATATTTGCTCTATAACAGATTTGATGCCGACGACATACCTCATATTAAATAAAACCTTGTTCACACCTTCCTACACTACCAATGATGAAAGAAACACATAGGAACTCATAACCACTCATCCGATAAACCAATTGTGGGGATCACTCGCCTAATAAAAAATCTTGCCAAATTCTAAGAAAACTTTTGACATTGTTCTTCCAAATCATAACATAATCAAATCTGAGACCACTCATTTCATGTCCAATAAGCTCATACTATCTTGTACAATAAGTTCAACTGACATGCCACACCAAAACAACCTAGATCCACATACCATGGAATCCATGCACCAAACGAGCAACAACTCGAATGTAACCAAGGATGGAAGGAGAACCAAATGAGGGAACTATAACGACCAGACATGTAGTTTTGAGTATTTTTGCCCCGATCCCATATTTATTGCCTCATATGTTGTATCATGATTATGTGACTTTCTAGGGGTGATTGGTTTCAGTTCGTGTGGGTTCCAGAGTGAAATGGGACACAAAGTCCCTATGTTGGAGGCTTAAGTTGTTAGAGTTGACCGTAGTTTTGCTTTTGAGTAGACGACTCTTGAATAGAGTATTGATGGTCCCAATAGCTCTGTATGCCAATTTTAGACTTAGGAGCATTTTCAGATGTTGAGTTGGAGGTCAGTAGGTCGTTTCGGCGTGAATAAAGTTAGAAAGTTAAAGGTTGTGAAGATCGAAAAGTTTGACTAGGAGTTGACTTTATTGATATTGGGGTCGGATCCTAGTTTCGAAAGGTGGAATAGGTCTGTAATGTCATTTATGACTTGTGTGCAAATTTTGGGGTCAATTGGAGTTGTTTTAGTATGAACCGACATTGCTTTCAAAATTCGGAAGTTCATAGTTTCATAAGCTTGAATTGGGTTGCGATTCGTAGAATCAATGTTTTTTATGAGATTTTTGGCCTCAAGGAGGTCCGTGATGTGTTTGGAACTTGTTGGTACATTCGAACGGTATAAGTTAAAAAGAAGAACTGAGTCCAGGTCATAGACAAAGGATTGAATTGTTAGAAGATTGTATCATAGATATTCCATAGCACCCCTGAAAGTCTAAGGTAATAACTAATACCATGAGCCGCAGATTGGAAGATAGTTGTCACGACCCCAAATCCTAACAGGCCATGATGGCGCCTATCGTGGTACTAGGCTAGCCAACCATCACCTTACTACGCGTTTATTCAATTATAATAGTTCACAATTAAATAATAAGCAAGCAACCACATCATAATTAATATAATTAAGTATTAGCGTTCCCATATTAACCTAAACAACCTCCCAAGAACTGGAGTCAATAGTCATGAGCATCTAAGAATAAATAAACTAACTCTGCTAAAACTATAATATATGTCTCTGAATCAAATGCTAAGACTAAATAAGGAAGGGAAATGGAGAAGCTGTGGACGCTGGACAGCTACCTCGAAATCCCGTGAAATGCTGCTATCAACTGCGTCAGCTACTGCTGCGAACTAGTACCTGGATCTGTGCACAGAGGCACAGGGAGTCTTTATGAGTACGCCAACTCAGTAGTAATGAAAATAAATCACAGTCTGAGTAATATAAACACACAGAACATGTACACAATTCCACAAACCAGTAAAACACCAAGTCACCACGTGACATTCATCAAATAATGAGTTCGAAATCAGTTTTCAGAAAAACCTTCGAAACAAGTGCAATATCAGTATATCTCGGTAAAATTCTCAGTAAAACCAGTGTGAAAATGAAGTAAATCATAGTCTGAAAACTCAGTAAAATCTTTCATAAAACTGCCATTCGGGCCAAAATCATTTATCGTAACCATTGCCCATCAGGCATCCTCACAATCACTCTGCCCA
>MDKH01143433.1:0-11147 GCA_005239495.1 Nicotiana undulata
ATTTAAAATATAATCCAAATTCCTTTATGGAATTAATTTTAATAAAATTTATACGCCTACAAACGTGTTTATGTGCATTTTTGAATTACATGTATATGTGGTTTTCTTTAAAACTGCACTGCTGTTTTATGAATTAACTGTGCAAAATTTTTGGATTACTCTTGTAATCATGAGATATCTGTTTTCTTATTGATATTGATTGAGATTATTTCAATTTTTTGGGGTAAAACCTAGAAAAAGGCAAAATCTGATTTTGACCGAATAGCCGGTATTTTCGGAGGTCAACAAACTTGATGGACTTCGATTGAGATGAAATTTGATGGGTTCATCGGAAACGACGTAGTGAGAAAACCTCACTGCTATTGCAATGAATCATGGTATTGTTCGGCGTTTTGAGGTCGTTTGGACTATGTTTTGAACGTTTTTCTATTTTCTGAAAATTATTTCTTAATAATTTAATTCGTTTTTAGTTCAATAGTGGTGGGGTGACTCCCCATGGTCCCCATGATTAAATAATAGTCATATAATAGGTTTACACATTGGCTATTTACAAATAAACGTATTGTTGTATTAAATTCAATAATAGATGTGTAGGATTTTACTGACTAGGTCTTACAAGGTATAATTGATATTGTGTGATGATATATATATTTTTTAAGAAAGTGAAATCCTCTATTTGATATCCTGGATGACTAATGATTAGAGCGTTTGGCATAGTTGTGCATAAAAAATTTCTCAAATTTTAGTTTATGTTTTCATGCCCTACGTGATTACTTGTTTTGGATTTTCGATGAAGATTTTTGTTCTCTGATTGGAGGTTGCAACTAAGTGAAATATGACGGTATTTTGTATGAGTTTTATATTATTGGCATGACTTTTAAGCTGTGGTCCATAATCTTCCGTAAAATAATTTTATGAGCTACATGTATCTTCACTCGTAAATGGAGAATTTTGTTAGTAATAAATAGTTACCACTATAGTGGTTTATTTTGTTTGAACTCATGAAAAATTCTTAATAAATTTGTACATGTAAAATTATGTCTATTCATGGATTGAGCATTATGATTAATAAGTAGGATCCACAAAACGGTCTACTTATTTGAGTCATTAAAATCTACTTAATGTACCATGTAAAAATTATCCTTGATAAAATTACATTAGTGGTGGTGGTTCTTTACTAGAAAAAGAGATTTATCTTTGGGTACTAGTGAGACCAACTCCACCCATGAGAAGAGTGTGATAACCTAAAATGTCATCCCTTCTTTAATCTCACCTCGATTTGCGTGCGCAGCCCGTACGTATAGTCAGGAAGCCTTTATGTGAAAAATTGAGAAGAAGCTAGTTTTTGCCTTAAAAATTTGATTTAAGTTAACTTCGGTCAATATTTTGGGTAAACGGACCCGGACCAGTAATTTGATGATCCCGGAGGGTCCGTAGGAAAATATGAGACTTGAGCGTATTCCCGGAATCAAATTCCGAGGTCCCAAGCCCGAGAAATGAATTTTTGAAAGAAATTGTTTTATGAAAATATAAAAGATTTTAGAAATTTGATTATATTCAAAATTTATGGTATCGGGTCCGTATTTTAGTTCCGGAGCCCGGTATAGGCTAAATATGATATTTGTGATATGTTTGTAAAATTTGGTAAGAAACGGAAGTCGTTTGATGTGATTCGGACCCGTAGTTGTAAAATTTGATACTTTGAAAGTTTTGGAAATTTTCTTTGATTTTGATGCTAAATTCGTTATTTAAGATGTTATTTTGGTGATTTGATCGCACGAATAAGCCCGTAATATATTTTTGAGGTTGTGTACATGTTTGGTTTTAGAGCCCCGAGGGCTCGGGTGAGTTTCAGATAGGCGTCGAGGTGTTTTGAACTTAGAAATTCTGGTGTCTTTTGGCTGTTTCTGGTGTCCAGGAAATTTACCCTATGCGAACGCATGGGGATCCATGAGAACGCAATGCACACGCGGGGAAGGGGTCTGGGCAACACTGTGTGAACGCATAGGACAGGGTGCGAACGCGGAGCATAGGAAACTTACTCACTCTATGCGAACGCACCCATGTAGTCGCGAACGCATAGAGTATTAGGGGGATGGGTAGTTTTTATTCAGTGTGAACGCACCCTTTGGGATGCGAACGCAAAGGGTAGTGGGAGGCTAGCCTATGCGAACGCGATTGTCTTGTCGCGAACGCATAAGTCAAAATTTTGCCCAGTTTTTCTAAAAACAGTAGCATTACGGGAAGCCTTCTAATTTTCATAACTTCTTCACCTAAACTCAAACTTGGGCGATTTTTGAAGAGAGATTTCACTACAAAATCATAGGTATGTATTCTTAGACTCGTTTTCTTCAAATTCCATTAACACCCATTAGATTTTTATGCCTAAATCATGTTCTTAAGGGTAGAAAATTAGGGATTTGGGTAGAGATAGGGCTTTTTAAATAATTAGAATTTAGACCTCGTTTTGGGATCGGATTCCGGAACTAATTACATATTCGGGCTCGTGGGTGAATGGGTGATCGGGTTTTGGTCCGAACCTCGTATTTTGACCAAGCGGGCCCGAGGTCGATTTTTGACTTTTTGGGAAGAATGCTTGAAAACCTATAATTTAACATTGGAATTGAATTGTTTAGTGTTTATTGATGTTATTAAGTCAATTATGTCCAGATACAATTGATTTGGAGTCAAATTCGAAAGGGAAAGCGGTGATTGAGGCTTGATTTTGGTCGTGGAAGTCGAGGTAAGTGTTTGGCCTAACCTTAGCTTGAGAGAATAGGTGTTGAGTCTTATTTGCTATGTGTTAATATCATGTTCAACGTATAGGTGAGGTTACGAGTACCTGTACGTTGGTGTCAAGCATGCTCGTGATTTGGATGTTATGAGTTATGTGGTTTTCATTGATATTTACTGTGTTATAGCTTGAATTTCACGTTGTGATTATTAATTTTGGTTGAAATTCTTGGTAATGAACATTGTTGAGTATTGGTTTCGGTTGAGAAACTTTATGTGAAGAGATGTATTTGAGTGAGATTATTTATAGTTGTGTCCCTTGCCGGGATGGTGATATTTCTACTGTTGTTCCTTGCCGGATGTTATAATTTATTATTATGGTTCATATTGTTGATTTTTCCTTGCCGGAATTTTGTTATTGATATTGTTTGGGTGAGGAAGAGTGTAAAGCACGAAGGGTGATGCCGTGTATGGATTATTGTGAGGAAGAGTGTAAAGCACGAAGGATGATGTTGTGTATTGATTATTGTGAGGATGAGAGTGTAAAAGCACGAAGGGTGATGCCGTGCCGTTTCTATTGATTATTGTGAGGATGAGAGTAAAAGCATGTAGGCTGATGCTGTGCACTTGCATTTATTATTTGGTGAAGATGAGAGTAAAAGCACGAAAGGTGATGCCGTGCACTGTCTTCTCTGTGATGTTATTACCTGTTGTTCAAGTTGTTATTGAATTGTTATCTTACTTCATTATTTCCTTTATTTGATATTTCTTTCTCACAGCATGATCCCTTTTTCTTTGTACTTAGTTGTTTACTCTTGTTATTATTATGCCTCAGAATATTATTGATTACACAGGTTATTTTGGTTGTCGTGTCCTAGCCTCGTCACTACTTTACCGAGGTTAGGCTTGACATTTACTCAGTACATGGGGTCAGTTGTACTGATGCTACACTCTGGACATCTTTGTTGTGCAGATCCCGGTACAGGACCCTACGGACATTAGGTCGAGGAGGCTGCCTTCAGTTCACGTGGAGACTCCGAGGTAGTCCTGTTGGCGTCCGCAGGCCTTGGCATCCCCTTCTATTTCTTTTGTATTATGTTCTAGCTAGTTTAGAAATAGATGTACTTATTTTATTCAAACCTTTTATATGTAGTATTCATAGACAGTCCGTGAGTTGTGACTCCAATATTCTGGGATTTGGTTATTGTGAATTTCATAAAAGCATTGGATTGAGTTATATACCTTGTTTCATTTTGTACTTTTATTCACATAAATGTTGTATTTCACTTGTTTTCGACTAATAATAAAGGAATACTGTAAATCAAACATTCACGTTGGCTTGCCTAGCGGGTTCAACGTTAGGCACCATCATGGTCCCGACGGTGGAAAATTCGGGTCGTGACAAGTTGGTATGAGAGCACTAGGTTGCTTAGGTCTCACAATTCATGGACAAGCTTGGTAGAGTCTGAGGGATCGGTACAGAGACGTCTGTACTTATCCCCCAGAGGCTGCAGAGTTTAGGAATACCTTCACATCTATTCTTATTTGTCGTGCGATTTGAATTTCAAATGCTAATTGAATTTCTATTCTATTCTCTCGCAGATGGCGAGAACACGTGCGTCTTCATCTACTGATCAGCAGCCCGAGGCTCCAGTTGTAGCTTCTACGAGGGGCCAAGGACGAGATCGTACTAGAGGCCGAGGCAGGGGCAGAGCTCAGCCCAGAGTAGAAACCCTAGTGGCGGAGCCTCAGGTAGAGTTTGCCGATGAGGTTCCTGCTCAGACAGTTCCGGTGGGACCAGCTCAGGTTCCCGAGGGGTTCATTGCCACCCCGGTACTCCAGGATGCTCTGGTTCGCTTAGTGGGCCTTATGGATAACGTTTCTCAGGCATGTCTACTTCCTGCAGCACCAGCCTTCTCTCAGGCTGGGGGAGGAGCCCAGACTCCCGCCACCCGAAAACTAGAGCAGTTAGCTTCTCAGTTCCAGACTCCAGCACCTCAGACAACTGGGGTAGTCCAGCCAGGTATTGTGGCTCACGCAGGGGAGGGAGCATCTATGACTGCTGATGCTTTATGGAGATTGGACCGGTTCACCAAGCTATTTCCTACTACGTTTAGCGATGCACCTTTAGAGGATCCCCAGGATTGCTTGGAATGTTACTATGAGGTTATTCGGAACATGGGGATGGTTGAGACCAATGGGGTCGATTTTGCTACGTTCCGCCTTTCAGGTCCCGCCAAGACTTGGTGGAGGGATTATTGCTTGACCAGATCAGCTGGATCACCACCTTTGTATTAGGCTCAGTTCTCCGATTTGTTCTTGGAGAAGTTTATTCCTGTTACCCAGAGAGAGGATTTCCAGAGGCAGTTTGAGCGCCTCCAGCAGGGTTCTATGACAGTTACACAGTATGAGACCAGGTTCATCACTTTGGCCGGCATGCTATCATGATACTCCCCACCGACCGAGATAGGGTGAGGAGGTTTATTGAGGGGCTAGCTCAGACGATTAGACTGCAAATGGCAAGAGAGACAGGGAGTGATATTTCCTTTCAGGAGGCGACCAATATGTCCAGACGGATCAAGATGGTGTTATCACAGGGTAGTTGTCAGGGGTCTGACAAGAGGCCTCGTCATTTTGGCCGGTTCAGTGGTGCCTCGCCTGGGGGCAGAGATTCTTTCGGTAGAGGCCATCCTCCTAGGCTGTTTCAGTATGCACTTCAGGTATTTCGCAATTCTCCAGATAGTCGTGGTCCCCACATGCCATATTCTGATCAGTTGGCCTACAGTGCACCACCAACTCCTATCAGTGCACCGCCACTCCAGAGTTTTCAGAGTGGTTACTCCGGTCGACAGGAGCAGTTTCAGGGCCAGCAGTCTCAGCAACCGAGATATTGTTATACATGTGGTGGCCCGGGGCACATTACCAGATTTTTCCCCTGAGCCTCGAGTGGTTCTCAACACCAGGGTTCCCGTGCTATGATTCCCGCACTAGGTGCTCCACCACCCCCTCAGCCAGCTAGAGGTGGAGGTCGAGGTGCTAGAGGTAGAGGTCAGACAGACAGATGTGGAGGTCAGGCTACCAGAGGTAGAGGTCAACCAGCAGTAGGCCTTCCCAAGGGATGTTCAGATTGGTGGGGCCCAACCCCGATGTTATGCTATTCCTGCCAGACCCGAGGCTGAGGCCTCCGATGCAGTCATTACAGGTATGGTTTCAGTTTGCAGCAGGGATGCTTCGATTTTGTTTGATCCGGGATCCACATTCTCCTATGTGTCATCATATTTTTCTCCTTGTTTGATTGTGCGTCGTGATTCTCTGAGTACTCCTGTATATGTGTCTACACCGGTGGTTGATTCTATTGTGGTAGATCGTGTCTACCGATCGTGTGTAGTGGTTATTGGTGGTCTTGAGTACATTGTAGATCTTCCACTCCTTGATATGGTTGATTTTAATGTTATTTTGGGGATGGATTGGTTGTCGCCCTATCATGCTATTCTGGACTGTCATGCCAAGACTGTGACCTTGGCCTTGCCGGGAGTACCTCGGTTGGAGTGGAGGGGGACTCCTGGTCATTCTTCCAGCAGGGTTATCTCATATATAAAGGCTCGACGCATGGTCAAGAAGGGATGTTTAGCCTATTTAGCTTATGTTCGTGATTCTAGTGCCGAGGTTTCTTCTATGGAGTCTGTGCCCATTGTTCGTGAGTTTCCAGAGGTGTTTCCTGCAGACTTGCCGAGTATGCCACCTGACAGGGATATTGACTTTTGCATTGAGGTGGCTCCGGGCACTCAACCCATTTCTATTCCACCATATCATATGGCCCCACCAGAGCTAAATGAGTTGAAGGAACAGTTGCATGATTTGCTAGATAAAGGCTTCATAGGCCTAGTGTTTCTCCATGGGGTGCATCGGTGTTGTTTGTTAAGAAGAAAGATGGGTCGATGATGATGTGCATTGATTACCGGCAATTGAACAAGGTTACTATCAAGAACAAGTATCCATTGCCGAGGATTGATGATTTGCTTGATCAACTTCAGGGTGATAAGGTATTTTCAAAGATTGATTTGAGATCTGGCTACCATCAGTTGAGGATTAGGGAATCCGATGTCCCTAAGACAACCTTTCGCACTCGGTACGGGCATTATGAGTTCTTAGTGATGTCATTCGGGTTGACAAATGCCCCAATTGCTTTTATGGATTTGATGAACCGAGTGTTCAAGCCTTATTTGGATTTGTTCGTGATTGTCTCTGAGTGTGAGTCTGTCTTGTGATAATGTGTTCGCTTAACTTATTTGTGTGCTTGTTCTTATGAATATTCTGAGTTCATATGATTTTATCCCTCATCCTGTTCATTAGGGCTTTGGTTCTTTGCTTCTCTAGACCATATTAGGTATGATTTGCATGCTCTAGTCTAAATCTTTGGTTTTATCAGGCTCTTTGCCTTATTGTACCTGTTAGGGTTTCGAGTGGATCTTTTTGCCTGTTATGGGTATGCAGTCTGGTTAATTTCCTTTAATTAATGTTTCTCTTGTTTAAATCCCTAATTTCCTGTAATTTGTACCTGTCACCAATCTTGTGTGTTGATTTCCTTGCTAATTTCAACTTTCAGAATGTTTTCTCTCCTTAATTGTGGTCGACTATGTTACCAGCTGATTCCTAATTGCTTTCCTTATTAGAATTGGTTGAACCTAGCCTTAATTGTCTATTCTATGCATACTAAGCTTGACTCTTTCCTTAATAATCTGGTACTGATTTTATTACCTTATGTATCATATGTATTGCCGTTTGAATTTGAATCTCTCAACCTAATAGTCTACTGATTGATGATATTCTGATTTACTCCCGCAGTCAGGAGGAGCACGAGCATCACCTTCGAGTCGTTCTCCATACTCTGAAGGACAGTCAAATGTATGCTAAGTTTTCCAAGTGTGAATTCTAGTTGAGCTCAGTTGCATTCGTGGTTCATGTTGTATCAACAGAGGGTATTCAGGTAGATCCCAAGAAGATTTCGGCAGTCAAGGATTGGCCCAGACCTACATCAGCTACAGAGATTTAGAGTTTCTTGGGCTTAGCAGGTTACTATTGTCGGTTTATGGAGGGCTTTTCATCTATTCAGCCCCAATGACCAGGATGACTCAGAAGGGTGCCTAGTTCAGGTGGTCAGATGAGTGTGAGGCAAGCTTTTAGCAGCTTAAGACAACTTTGACCACGGCACCACTGTTGGTATTTCCGTATTCGGGATCGGCAGTATGATGATCTTCATTTGCGTGAGGGACACGATGCGGCACGGTGGTTCCAAGAAGGTTTCGGTTGGTTATGATGGAGTCTTGCGGATGCAGGGCCGTATTTGTGTGCCCAATGTTGATGGACTTCGTGAGTTGATATTGCAGGAGGCCCATAGTTCTCGGTATTCCATTCATCTGGGTGCCGCAAAGATATGTCAGGATTTATAGCAACATTATTGGTGGAGGAGGATGAAGAAAGATATTGTGGCATATGTAGCTCGGTGCTTGAACTGTTAGTAGGTTAAGTACGAGCACCAGAGATCCGGTGGATTGATGCAGCAAATTGAGATTCCTAAGTGGAAGTGGGAGCGTGTCACCATGGATTTCGTAGTTGGACTCCCACTGACTCAGAGGAAGTTCGATGCAGTATGGGTCATTGTGGATAGGCTGACCAAGTCAGCGTATTTCATTCCTGTGACAGTTTCCTATTCTTCGGAGAGGTTAGTAGGGATCTACATCAGGGAGATTGTTTGCCTTCACGGTGTGCCCGTGTCCATTATTTCTGACCGAGGTACGCAGTTTACCTCACATTTCTGGAGAGTATTTCAGCGTGAGTTGGGCACACGAGTGGAGTTGAGCACGACGTTACATCCTCAGACGGACGGACAGTCCGAGCGTACTATTCAGATTTTAGAGGATATGTTGCAAGCATGTGTCATTGATTTTGTAGGTTCTTGGGACCAGTTCTTGCCTTTAGTTAAGTTTGCCTACAATAATAGCTATCAATCGAGCATTCAGATGGCTCCTTATGAGGCGTTGTATGGTAGGGAGTGTCGGTCGCCGGTTGGGTGGTTTGAGCCGGGAGAGGCTCGGTTGTTGGGTACGGAGTTAGTGTAGGATGCCTTGGATAAGGTGAAGATCATTCAGGATAGACTTCGTACAACTGAGTCCAGGCAGAAGAGTTATGCCGACCGCAGAGTTTGCGATTTGGCATTCATGGTCGGAGAGCGGGTGTTGCTTCGAGTGTCGCCCATAAAGGGCGTGATGAGGTTCGGAAAGAAGGGCAAGTTGAGCCCTAGGTACATTGGCCCGTTTGAGATCCTTTATAGAGTGGGAGAGGTGGCCTACAGGCTTGCTTGCCACCAAATTTATCGGTCGTGCATCCAGTGTTCCATGTATCTATGCTTCAGAAGTATTACGGCGATCCATCCCACGTGTTAGACTTCAGCAGTGTCCAGTTGGACAAGGATTTGACCTACGAGGAGGATCCGGTAGCCATATTAGATCGGTAGATTCGTCAATTGAGATCGAAGAGTTATCCTTCGGTTCGTGTTCAATTGAGAGGTCAGCCTGCTGAGGCAGCTACCTGGGAGTCCGAGTCCGATATGCGGAGCCGTTATCCCCATCTATTCCCCGATTCAGGTACTTTTCTATATCCGTTCGAGGAGTTTGTTTTAGAGGTGGAGATTGTGATGACCCAAAAGGTCATCCCTTAGTTTTATGTCAAAACTGTGTTCTGAGGCCTTGAAAACCTCCTTTTATCTCACCTTGCTTTGCGTGCGCAACTCGTGCGTATAGCCGGAAAGCCTTTATGTGAAAACTGAGAAAAATGCTAGTTTTTGCCTTAAAAATTTGATTTAAGTTGACTTCAGTCAACATTTTGGGTAAATGGACCCGGACCTGTGATTTGATGGCCTCGAAGGGTCCGTAGGAAAATATGGGACTTGGGCATATGCTTGTCGAATTCCGAGGTCCCAAGACCGAGAAATGAATTTTTGAAAGAAATTATTTTCTGAAAATATAAAGGATTTTAGAAATTTGATTATATTTGAAATTTATGGTATCGGACCCGTATTTTGGTTCTGGAGCCCGGCACAGGTTCAATATGATATTTGTGATATGTCTGTAAAATTTGGTAAGAAACGGAAGTCGTTTGATGTGATTCGGACCCGTAGTTGTAAAATATGATACTTTGGAAGTTTTGGAAATTTTATTTGATTTTGATGCTAAATTCGTTGTTTAGGATGTTATTTGGTGATTTGAACGCACGCTTAAATCCGTAGGATGTTTTTGAGGATGTGTACATGTTTGATTTTGGAGCCCCGAGGGCTCGGGTGAGTTTCAGATAGGAGTCAGGGTAATTTAAACTTAGAAATCTGGTGTCTTTTGGCTGTTGCTGGTGTCCAAGAAATTTACCCTATGCGAACGCATGGGGATCCATGCGAACGCAATGCACACGCGGGGAAGGGGCCAGGGTAACACTGTGCGAACGTATAGGACAGGGTGCGAACGCGGAGCATAGGAAACTTACTCTACGCGAACGCACCCATGTAGTCGCGAACGCATAGAGTATTAGGGGGATGGGTAATTTTTATTCAGTGCGAACGCACCCTTTGGGATGTGAACTCAAACGGCAGTGGGAGGGTAGCCTATGCGAACACGGTTGTCTTGTCGCGATCGCATAAGGCAAAGTTTTTCCCAGTTTTTCTAAAAACACTATTATTACGGGAAGCCTTCTAATTTTCATAACTTCTTCACCAAAACTCAAATTTGGGTGATTTTTGTTAGGGATTTCACTACAAAATCATAAGTATGTATTCTTAGACTCGTTTTCTTCAAATTCCATTAACACCCATTAGATTTCTAGGCCTAAATCATGTTCTTAAGGGTAGAAAATTAGGGATTTGGGTAGAGTTAGGACTTTTTGAATAATTGGAATTTAGACCTCGTTTTGGGTTCGGATTCCGAAACTAATTACATATTCGGGCTCGTGGGTGAATGATGATCGGGTTTTGGTCCGAACCTCGTGTTTTGACCAAGCCGGCCCGGGGTCAATTTTTGACTTTTTGGGAAGAATGCTAGAAAACCTATAATTTAGCATTGGAATTGAATTGTTTAGCGTTTATTGATGTTATTAAGTCAATTATATCTAGATACAATTGATTTGGAGTAAAATTCAAAAGGGAAAGCGGTGATTGAGGCTTGGTTTTGGTCGTGGAAGTCGAGGTAAGTGTTTGGCCTAACCTTAGATTGAGGGAATAGGCGTTGAGTCTTATTTGCTATGTGTTAATATCATGTTCAACGTATAGGTGAGGTGATGAGTACCTGTACGTTGGTGTCAAGCATGCCTGTCACGACCCGTTTCTGGGTTGTGATGGCGCCTGTCGTGAAACCAGGCTAGCCAACCGTTAC
>ML245054.1:639-41826 GCA_005239495.1 Nicotiana undulata
GTGATAGCAGCCATTCTCTCAGAGTCGACGAGGTAGCAGTTGGCGTTTGCTGTCCCGTCCCTCTTTTCCCTATTCTCCCTTCTGTATTGGAACTTTGAAACTTAAAACTTCAGTTTTATTATTCTCAATTGTATTGATGTTAGTAGCTCATGACTGCGTGACTCCAGATCCTAGGGTGATTGTTGGAGCTCATTTCTTTAGACTGTTTTAAATGATAGAACAAATGTTAGTATTTCTATGAATTGAGCCAATGATGAGTAAATTTCTCTAGTAAATGAATTGAGTATTGTTGTAACGGTTGGCTAGCCTGGTTCCACGACAGGCGCCATCACAACCCGGAAACAGGTCGTGACAGATTTTCCCAAATATAAAATAGTTTCAATGAAGAGTAATCAATTAATGCCAAATAAAACTCACTTATTCCTAAGTGATTCTATTAAACAAGGTTTAAAGCCTTGAGTCTTTGATATTTACTCCTACCAATCCTAACTCACTTTTTCAAGTAGAGAAAGAACTTAATGGAACTTGTTAATGTTTGCAACCACCAACAATAAATGGAGAATGAGAAGTAAATAAATATCAACCAACCATTATATATATAGTCAATGTTAAATACCCAATAACATAACACCCAATTAGGGTCCACAACCTTAGTATTTAAAGCTAGCTACTCATGCTTAAAGACAAGAAAATAAGAGTAATAAATGTCATAAAGCTTACAAAAAATACAAGAATCTTCACTTCTAAAGCTTCCAAAAGAGAGGAATATTCAATGACTGTGTTGTAGCTCAAAAACAAGGCAAGAATGACCCACAAAACCCCAATAAATCTATTTATAGTGGGATAAAACTCGGGGTAAAAAACAGACAAAAATACCCTTCCAGGTCAACTATGCGACCGCATTCTTGTTGCATAACAGGAATGCGGTTCGCATTCTCTACAAATCCATCGCATATTGAATTCCTAATCTACAGATACTCGTCGCATTATTGTTATGTGGTCCGCATTGTTGATATGCGACCGCATAGCAACATCACATTTCTCACTCATCATCTTCTGTAGGAAGTTCTGCGATCCATTATGCGGTCCGTAAACCTGTTATGGGATCGCATAATTGACCGCATTTCTTTCACTTGGTTTTGCCAAACTAACTGTGGAGCTTTGCAGTCGACCTGGGCATTATGCGGTCAGCATGTTAGATATGCGGTCCGCATTGTCAAATCTGCGATCGCATTTTGCCCTTTTCTTATCCTTTTTCAGCTTTTTGATCTCTTTTCCATATCTTTGAGTCCTCAAGCCTCATGCACTACAAAACATCAAAATTTCATAAGTATAAACAATAAATGCACTTAAAAACAAGCTAAAATCTAAGCAATTAGGTATTAAATATGCCAAAATTCTCCGGCACATCAGGAAGCATCTAAGCTATTAGAAGAGATACATGTTGGGACCTGTGGTCCACATATGAATGGTTTTGTCTTGGCTAAGAAGATACTCAGGGCCGGTTATTTTTAGATGACTATGGAAATGGACTGCATCCAGTACGTCCGGAAATGTTACCGATGTCAGGTGCATGCAGACATGATAAAGGTACCTCCATATGAGCTCAATGCAACAAGCTCACCGTGGCCGTTCACCGCCTGGGGAATGGACGTCATTGGACCAATCGATCCTACCGCTTATAACGGACATAGGTTCATCTTGGTAGCAATTGATCACTTCACTAAATGGGTTGAAGCAGCATCTTACAAAGCAGTGACTATGAAAGTCGTGTCCGACTCTATCCGACCACATTGTTTGTCGGTTCGGAGTTCCGGAGTCAATCATCATTGATAATGGTACCAATATCGACAATGACTTAATTAAAGCTATGTGTGAAACCTTCAAAATCAAGCACAAGAACTCCACAACCTATAGACCCCAGATGAATGGAGTTGTAGAAGCCGCCAACAAGAACATCAAGAAGATATTAAGGAGGATGATAGAAAAGCACAAGTAGTGGCATGAGAAGTTATCATTTTCTCTACTGGGATACCGCACCACAGTCCGCATATCAACCGGGGCAACCCCTTATATGTTGGTTTACGGTACTGAAGCTGTCATTCCTGCGAAGTGGAGATTCCTTCCTTAAGTATCATACAAGAAGCTGAGCTCAGTGACGCGGAATGGGTAAAGAGTCGTTATGAGAAACTAGCCCTCATATACGGAAAAAGGATGAACACATTATGTCATGGGAAACTTTATCATAATAGAATGACCCGAGCTTTCAACAAAAGAGTCAAGCCAAGACAGTTCACATCGGGGCAGCTGGTGTGGAAGAAAATCTTTCCACATCAAGATGAAGCTAAAGGGAAATTCTCTCCCAACTGGAAAGGTCCATACATGCTTCACCGAGTACTGACAGGAGGAGCTCTTATACTTGCATAAATGGACGGAGAAGTCTGGCCAAAACCAATCAATTCAGATGCAGTCAAACGCTATTATGTGTAATCCTTTATGCTTTTATCATGATGTAAATTGAACTATGCCTGACCTGATTCCCGTTTAAGAGGGGATACGTAGGCAGCCCTATGGGTTCGGTCATAATTCAATAAAAATTTCATTTTCCCCGCAATTGGAAATTGGGGCAGAATTTTGAGGAGGACCCTCAAAATTCCGAAGCAAGTTCAGGTGATCACCGCATGTGCAGCAGTCAGAAGCGTCAACACATCAAACTGGGGCAGAATTTTTAGGAGGACCCTCAAAATTCCGTAGCTGGAGAGGTTGCAATGCCTTGAACCGTGTCACGGTCTTCGGTTCATCTAAAACTATTTTAAATCATATATTTATACTATATTTTTACAAAATCATGCATATTTATTCGTGAAACATCCTTGTTTAGAAAACGCTACCCCAATGTTACGAACGATATCATCATATCAAGCCGAACGAATCAAGCAAATCCAGCGGGGATACGAACTAACCTTCCCCGTTTACAAAACTCACAATTTTTCCTTGGATGTAGGTACAAATATTGTAAAATCCCCAAAACACACTATCCGCCCGAAGGGCAGATACTATTCAAAGACATGACTTTCAAACCCGTTGCACATGCCAACATTTATTATCAGCACAAACGATGCTTCATAATAGCAACGCTCATAACGGTCATAATACCGTAATTCATTACTAGCTAAGAATTTTTATTGTCATTTATTTAATTCTGCATAAGGCTACCTTTCTGCCTTTTGATACCACGCACTGTCTCCATCTGCATTTTTTTGCATAAGGCTACAATTCTGCCTTCCGAGGTTAAGCTCTACCTCCATTTGCATATGGCTACCTTTTTGCCTTCCGAAACTAAGCACTGTCTCCATCTGCATTTTTTGCATAAGGCTACCTTTCTACCTTCGACGTTAAGCTCTACCTCCATTTGCATAAGGCTACCTTTCTGCCTTCCGAGACTAAGCATTGTCTTCTCCAATCAAGTGGTCCTTCATCCTGTTCTTCCACCAAGAGTAGTACTGGCCATTGAAGAGTGGTAGCCTTGCAGTTGATTGACCTTCCCAGTTCCCAGGTGGTGCACTCATTTTGATCTTTTCCAAGGTGTTAGCCTTTTCAAGTATAAACTTCTCTGATACCAATTGATGTTTTAGACGTCAATACCACAAAAGAATATAAGTTAAAAGTGTGGTACCCAATTTTTCGAGTGCTGTCTCACAAGAAAACCTGGTTCTTCTTTGTGTTCCAACTTCTACTGGTGCGGAATAATAAAAGCAGTAAAGTAAAAACACATAGATTTTCACGTGGAAAACACCTGGCTAAAAAAGGTGAAAAAACCACGACCTACTCCTCAGTAGGATTTGCTCAAACTCTTCACCAAAAACTCTGAGCCAAACGGACTTACAAAATAAACTCTTCTGTAATCCTAGGACTAACTCTAATCCCTTTGTATCAACTAGCCTCTAGTTAATTTCTACAATCTTCAAGTTAACTCTAACTTGAACAATGTGTACCTATTACAATTGCTTATAAGAAAGCTGATAAGATACAATATTAGAACTCCTACTACAATCAACTAGACTCAATACATAACCGATGAAACTGGTTCTTCTAGCTGATCTGTAACCTTTGTATCGCACACTAAATCTGCTTGCAAAATAACTCTGGGAATTTTGCTTTCAGATCTTGATTCAGTTCAGTACTTGTGCGTCCAGAATTCCAGCAGAAATACTTTGAGTATTTATAGAGTCAGTAGTTGAGTTGGTCGATCAATTCTAGTTCAACTCTTCCTTTGTTACTTTCCTTGCTGAATTCAACTTCTATTCTCTCATCAGTTTGCAATCTTTTTGCATTAGGAGACAATCTCTTGGTTCATTGATTCTTCACAATCACAAATATCTCCTATGATATACGGTTCATGTGCCAGCTATTCAGTTCAAGAATGTGTGCTCTGATGGACCTGGTTCAATTGGTAAGATATTTGTCAATCTTCAAAACTATGCAGTGACTTGGGTCAACAAGCCTAAGTCTCTTCAAACCGTTTCGCTCGGTCAAAATTGGCCATCATATCTTTACCCGATAACTCTTTCATCCTTCCCGGGTAAAGAGGGGCAGCTTTTGATACCCAATTTTTCCTCAAATTATTTTTTTAACTTGCATATATACCTTCAAAATCAATTTTTATAACAATTGGTATTTTTCTATAATTTTCCCACATTTTTATTAATTTATTCTAATTTATCCAGTATTTTTATCTCCAGTAATTAATTATAAATTGCATTACAAATGATTTCAAAAATATTTCGTGATTTAATACATCATTTTAGGTCCTATTAAGGCCAACTTATTTCACAATTAGCCGAATTGGCACCATATGGCTATAATCGCAATGGCTTTGCAGTTATAGCCTAATTACATATTTTATGCTATTTTTACTCAATAATTAGTCATTTCATATTTGTAATACTGGTTAATCATCTTAATTTAGTTTATTCAGCATCAATTTCATTTTTTATAATTATTAGCCATTTTTATAAATTATGTATCTATTTTTAATGGGTATTTAATATCTAGCCACTTTAAATTTTAATTTTAGCCTAATTGAAACCAAACCCCTAACCCAATTAACTACCCAACCCAATGCTCACAATTACCCAGTCACATCCCCCTTTTTATCTAAGCCCTTGATTAATTCAAATCAACGACCCATATCTCTCTTTACCTTAATTAACTCCTAGACCCCCCCCCCCGGTTCATTTTCCCCCACACTCGTAACACTCAGCCGTCTCTCTCTCTGGATTCTCTCAACACTCTCTCTAGGACCTTCGTCCCTGAGCTCTGTCTCTCCCTTTTCCGGCCACCCCCTCGCCGGAAACTATGGGGTTTCCACCTCTCCACCTCTCATCAACCCAATGGCTCCGTCCTTCTCACCTGTGTCACCGGTGTAGGATCTCAAGCGACCCTGAGGTGGCTCACTCCCATCTCCGGTCTCATGCCATGTTTTCCAGCCTCCTATAGCCGTTCGAGTAAGATCCTTGCATTTTCCGGCCAAACGCTGGTAATATTTAAGTCTTCTTCTTTTTTCTGGGTTTTCTCTGAAAACCCTAGTTTTAAATCGTTTGATCTTTTTAGATCTGTGACGGATCTATGACTCTTTTAATGTTTTCACATGTTTTCCTGAAAAAACTCTTTGTTTTCAAAACGATTTCCTCACTTTGAAGTTAGGGTTTCTTGAGCCCTTTCAAAAAATGGTTCTTCTTCTAATTTTTAGTGATTTCTACTATGTTTGAACGATTTTCTTATGCGTTTCTTGTTATCTAATTTATTATGCTAAAAAGCCCTAATTTTCTAGGCTGCCTTTGACTGTATGTTCATGCGTGTTTGTTCTTATGAAACTATCTATGTATTCTTTGTGATTCTCTCTTTAACTTGTTGTTAGGGTTTCGATCTTCTACTGTTTCTCCAAATGCTTACTTAGGGTTTCTCTGATTTTGTTCAATACATGTTGTTTAACGTTTAATAGGTCTGAATATTTTCCTTATTGATTTTCACATAATAATTTATACTGATTTTGTGTAATCTCCTTAGACATGTGATATCTTCCCTGAATCTGTGATTTTGTGTGTTTTCCTTAGAGCTCTTGACTGATTTTGAATTGTTTCCTTGTTCGTGTGATACTTTCCTTAGTTAATATTGATTCCTTGTGACTTTCAATCCCATTCGTGATTCTTGTGACTGATTTTCAGAACTAAAATTGCATTCTACCTTATTTATGTGCACAAATATGCTGTCAATTATTTGACATATACTTTCCTTAAATTATGTATTGTGTACTTAGTCTTTATTACATGCCACATTCTTCACTACTCCCATTATGGTAAAATCCATTTATAGTTGATTATTTCCCTTAGTTAACTCTAATTGTAACGTTTGAACTATGACTCCCTAATTATAGGGAGTCCGGGTCTTTGATTGATTCTGATTTGGTATTGTTTCTATAATTATGATAAACTAGTACTCCTTACCTTATTTCTCTACTCGTTTTCAGAACTATAAATTCTCTACTCTCTCTTTAGCATAGGACAGCAACACACACACGAACAATTACACTGTTCTGAACTTTCTCTTACACACTCACATACTCTCTTGCTTCTCTTCTTGTTTACTTGCTACTCAGTCGGCTCCACTCACTACTGCTCTACTTCTCTACTATTATATCGCTCCACTCACTACTACTCTACTTCTCTACTATTATATCGCTCCACTCACTACTGCTCTACTTCTCTTCACTTTACTGCTCTACTACTTTGCACTCATTCTCTTATTTTTGACTGGTATGTTTTCTATTTGATTTACAACATCCAAAACAATATGTTTCTATTCGTATTGCACTTCCTTTTATTTCTCTTATGCTTCTACTTATGGTTCTTCTATTTACCTTGCAATTAGTATGTTTGTTCTATCTGTGTGACTTTCCCTTTCCCCCTAGTTCAGCATGTCTATTGCTCTCTCTTACATGATTCTACTACAATTCTGCCCTCCCCTAACTCCCAGCACATTATAAGTGTGTATCTATGACACTTAGTTGCTATTCTGAACTCTTCCCTCTAAACCTAATGAGTAACTCTGTTTAGCATCTCTCAATCTGAATCTGTCAAGTTCTTGGCATAAACACTTTGTGATAGACTATTGATGTGACTATAAGTAGTTAGTACTTTAACACTTCCCTGGTGTTCACATATGTGCAAATATGTTTCTATTATGTGACTTGTCCCCAATACCCTCATTCCTTGTTTGTGTTTGTTTCTTAAACCATGTCTGCTGTTCTGGTTTTGAGTTGTTAATTGTCATATTGCTTTTCTTTCAAACTGGTTTTCACTAAAGCAAACTCTTATGTCATTCTCCAAAACATATTTTAAACTAATCATTCTCAAACTATTTTCAAATCAACTCTTTCAAAACTATAGGGACCCTATGAGCTCCCTCTGAACTCTGACACATTAAAGTTGGCCCTTATACACTGCACTTACTCAAGTTTTGGTTATGAATCTGGCTGTGAGCACTGCCCGGGGTCCCTTGAGATCCTTAGGGAACTTTGACACACCTGGGTCATGTGAAAGGCTGTGAACCAATGGAACTGAGGCATTTGTGGAGATTATGGGCCTATCAGTAGGCTCCCTATAGTATAACTTCTTCTTTTTCCTATTTCAATTATGTAATTTCTGCAAATGGTTTTGTAAAATTTATTTTACACAACTCTGGGGATGGATATGCATGCTCTAGTTATTAAATGGTAGATACCATGCTTCTAGGTTTACGTTTCCTATATGCGCAATACAAATCATTCCTAGGATTCATGCATGCATTAGAAACCATGCCTCTTAGGTCCCACGTCTACTGTTTTCAGCATATGCATCCTTATATCACTTATAAAATTATGTGCTGAAACATGCTAATAACTAGTACTTTGCCATTATGTTATACGCTATCAAGTACACTTAGAAATCCTGCCATAGGATAATAATACGCTAATAAACAGGTCATTCGCATACTGGTTGCATATTCTGAAAGCATGTTCAAACCGTGTAACTTTATGCACTTAGAAAAACCCTATTCTAGGATGAATGTAAATCTGCTACTCATGCAAACCAGGTCTAATAATGTTGTAATATTGTGGTACATCTAGAAATCCTGCCTAGGAATTTTGCATACAAGTCATGCTGCATCTCCATATGTGCATATTAGATACTATGTTTTAGGGTCTCATTCTACGACTAGTTTCATTACTGACGTATGAAAAAAGGGCCTAAAACAGATTTATACGGCTGGTAATAATTCGTGAACTCTGAACAAGTACATCATATTTCTTACAAGTAATTCTAATAACTGAGCAATGTACTACGCCTAGGCAAGCCTTAGGTGATTAAAGTTGTTAAAACTAAAAATATGTTTTTTTATGTATGCTGCCTAACTATCAACTGGTTTAAAATTAGTAGGAAAAATAGATTAGGACTTCCTCTCTGAGTTATGAAACAAATCTGCCTCTTTGTTATTTTAAAATCACTTAGATACCATGCTTTAGGATTCTGAATTAAATGTTGGACTTTAACTGTGCTTGAGTCATGCTGCCTATTTGCATTATTTGTGGAGGAATATTTGGGCCTTTCTCTGTTTGTGTGCTTATCCCCCTAACTACAGTCCTATGTGTTCTTGTTTGTCGCTAGTATTTTTCCTTTAAACCTGAGGGTCTGCCTAGAACCTCCCTCATTGGATAGAAGTCCTAAACTCCTCCAGGGCTATTAAGAACGGACGGGTAGCAACATGCAATAGTGGTCGTTTACCAACACACATTTTAATTACCTTTACGGGGTAGGAAGGGTAGATATGGATATGATGACCGGTGCGCTAATACCATGTGTAGCCCCTCTTTGAGGGGTGATATACCGGGTATTGCATTGATGTGATCCATATTATAAATAAACCTAGGACATCCCCTATTTCCTACATGCATGCTTAGAATATAATTCTTTCAAACCTTATTCAGTTCTTAAAATATTTTCAAACTTAGTAACACATATCTTTCAAAACTACCCGCTTTTTGTAAACATTAATTGCCTACTTGCTACTTGTACAAATTCACTAAAGTTGTTTGGCCGGGAACCACAGTTGTGGATTCCGAGGGGTGCCTAACACCTTCCCGTGGGATAATTGCAAGCCCTTACCCTATCTCTGCTTATCAAAACTTGTTTGTAAATGAACCTAAATAGGTTCCCTAACGCACCTTAAACTCGTTAGGTGGCGACTCTTCAAACTTGTAAACCCCTTTCCCAAAAGGAAGACGAGTTGTCCCGACAATGTCAAAAACCCTTGACCGACCTCGAAAAGAGTTGGAAAAAGGGGGCGCGACACCCATTAGATACCCACACTAGGGTTGGGTCACAACCCTAGATAATGGCTCTAGCTACTCATAATCAAGGTAGAAATCAAATATGGAGATGAATTATAATCCATAAAAGTAATTACAAAAATAAAATCTAAAGTTATTTGCTAAAACGACTTTAAAATTACTCAAAGAGGAAAAGAGATGTTGTTCACGAGCTCCCCAATACTAAAGATGACCTAAAAATGTGAAAAAGAACTATTTATACACAACAGAAATTACTGAACAAAAATGCCCTTGCAGAGTTCCGCTGTTAGCAAAATAATGGGCGCCTCAGCGAATGGACTTTCGCGGCCGCGCATTAACGAGCGCGAACCGCGTTTCTTCATATTTGGATTTGACCTAGGTTGGATTTCATGGACAGTGTAAAGGCTACCGCGTCCGCATGATCTTTATTCACGGCCGCGTAAAATGTTCGTGGATCGCGTTCCTTCATTTTGGCTCAGTTGCAGACCCTATGAACATTGATTTTGCTCCCAGCGTACTTCTTACCGCCTCATCGTTTAGGTGGCTTCTCGGCCGTGTAAAATGGACGTTGACTGCGTTTTAAGCTTGGCCCAAGGTTGCCAATTCTCTGATTCTCAACTTCCTCTCTCAGCAAAAGTTCCTCCGTGGTCGCGCCAATCGTTTCGCGGCCGCGCTTTTGTGACGCGGTCAGGTCCAAACTGAGTCCAATTTCATATCTCTGAACCTCATGTTTGTGGAATCCCTTTGTAATTCGCCTCAGTGGAGGAACTTGTGCTACAACATAATAATGGCGTTGTCAGCGCTCCAATAAAGTTTAGGACTTGTGCAAGTTTGGCTCCTTTATGAGTTCGTTTTAGATTCTCTGGCACATTTCGACCAACACCTGCAAGTAAGCACCTTGATTTAGTTTTCGGGAATACCTTAACGCATTTTTGCCCCAAAACCTAAGAAAAAGAGAGTAAATAGTAGGTTAAAATTCCTAGTTATTAGCCATCGAGTTAAGCGAGCATGATAGAACATATCAGCCGCTAACAATGATAAAATCGCAAGTACTCGCCGACTTTAGCACCAAAATAATGCCTGAGGCCGAGCAGGAAGCCTCCCGTACCTCCCCCAAGTTACCCGACCTATAGATCTTGTACACCGATAGCGCCTCCAACGCGTCAGGATCTGGACTGTGACTCGTTCTCGAGGTCCCAACAGGCAAAGTCATTCGTCGGTCCATAAGGCTGAGTATGAGGCCGTAATTATAGGATTGGGATTAGCTCTTGTATGTAGCACGACGAGTCATCTTCTAATGTGACTCACAACTCATCGTCAACCAAGTCACGGGGACTTTCCAAATCAAAGAACAGAGACTAGAAAAATATCAGGCAGAAATTCATAAGCTACTTCCTGAGTTCGACGAATGCCAACTCGACCAAATACCTCGAGCACAAAAAATCGAGGTAGACGGCCTCGCCCAATTAGCAGCGACTAACAAGAACATAAGCGGAAAAGAAAATGTGGTCACCCTCCTCCGTTCATCAATAGATCAAATTGAGGTACGCACTATAAACTTGACTTGGGACTGGTGTAACCGTATTAGGTTATATTTGCAGGACGAAGTGCTCTCATCCGACAAAAAAGAAGCCAAGAAGCTTCGAATGCAGGTGGCCAAATACAACATCATCAACCATGACTTGTACAAAATAATGTTTGGCGTCACCTTGGCGAAATGCCTAGGACCAAACCAAACTAGGCGCGTCCTCGAAGAAGTACACGAAGGCCACTGTAGATCCCATACCGACAATCGAGCCCTAGTTAGATGCCTCATACGAGCATGCTATTACTGACCCACCATGAAAAAAGAGGTCGCCGACTTTGTTAGAAAGTGCGAGCAATGCCAAAAATACGCTCCAATGATTCACCAGGCGGGCGAGCACCTCCACTCAAACACATCGCCTTGGTCGTTCATCAAATGGGGAATGGACATTGTCGGACCCCTTCCAACAGGACGAGGTAATGTGCGATTTCTTTTGGTTTTAACTGACTATTTTTCCTAGTGGGTAGAAGTAGGTGAATTTGCCCAAATACGTGAACAGGAAGTTATCACATTCATATGGAGGAACATCATATGTCGCTTCGGCATCCCCAAAGAAATCAGTTGTGACAATGGACCCAAGTTCACCAGAAAAAAGACCGCCAAATTCTTCGAGAAATGGCACATCAAGCGTATACTCTCCATGCCATATCCTCCTGCAGGCAACGTCCAGGCAGAGTTCTCCAACAAAACAATACTGAACATCATAAAGAAGAAGCTTGAGGACGCCAAGGGGCTGTGGCCGGAACTGCTACCGGAAGTGCTATGGGCATACCGCACCCCGCAAAAAACAAGTACAGGAGAAACGCCATATTCACTAGTCTATGGGACTGATGATGTGATACTAGTCGAAGTCGGTGAACCAAGTTTGAGATAATACAATGAGAGCGGACCAAGTAACGATGAGAGCAAAAAGCATGACCCCGACGAAACAAACGAACGGAGAGACATGGCCTACATAAGAATGATAGCTCAAAAACAGCAAGCAGAACGGTACTACAACAAAAAAGCCAAAGTTAGGCCACTCAAGGTCGGGGACTATGTACTCAAAGACAAAACACAAGCGAGAAAATACCCACGGGAAGGTAAACTAGGAACTAACTAGGACGGGCCATACAAAATCACGGCAGCAACAAACAAACGGTCATTCCAACTAGACATAATGGAGGGAAAACTACTACCAAATAATTGGAACGTCACCCACGTCAAGTACTTAAACTTCTGTAGATGGACGTCCTCCAAGTCATACTCTTTTTACCTCACCCAAGTTTTGTCCCAATTAGGTTTTCTCAGGGAGGTTTTTAATGAGGCGACAAAGAGGGCATCTCAAAGTTTAGGTGTTAAATGCAGCGCTCCGCCTATCGATTACTACTCCATGCCGAGCGATTAAGGGACTAGATAGACTGGGACTTCTCGAATGTATGTACGGGCCAAACAGAAACATGTAATATTCTTCAACGAATGAATAAACAAAGCAGTATGCAATATTCTCACATAACTCTACCAAGTTTGCACATCACGCCAACGGAGAGAATACACATTCAACATTGCTCGAATTAACCTACATTTTACTTCGCTCGAATCAACTCACATTCGACATCGCTCGAATTAACTCATATTTGAATTCGCTCCAATTAACTCACATTCAACATCACTCGAAGTAACGTACATTCGACTTTGCTCGAATCAACTCACATTCGACATCGCTCAAATTAACTCATATTCAACCCCGCTCGAATTAACTTATGTTTTGCCTCGCTTAGATTAACTTACATTCGACCTTGTTCGAATAAACAAAGGAAATGTACACCCAATCTCGCTCGAATTATTTTCTAAGTCCACATTGGACCTCAAAGCGATCTACATTCGACCTCTTTTGAATCGATCTACAGTCGAGTTAGTCTCGATCAACTTTACATTCAATCGGCCGAAAGTCAGAGACTTTCTCACAAAAGAAGACACCAACAGAAAAGGAAAAAGCCGAAAATACACAGCAAAAGACAATTATTCCATTTCAATTGCTCCGTTCCAATACAGTTTACAAAAGGCTTGAGAGACGCCCCCACAAAAAAGAAAAACAACAAAACACAAAAAACAAAACAAAGTACAAAGACTTCACGCCACATCGTCCCCCCCCCCACCCCCCCCCCCCCCCACCCCCCCATCACCAACATCACCGGCATATTCATTGTCTTACCAAGGTTAAGAGGCAAGCCCATCCAAGACATATTTATCATTGTCCCCGCCGGACGTACCGGGGTTGTAACCGTAGTCATTACGAGCTGCACATGCCTTGACACGAACATCCTCAAATTCCACCTCAGAAACCTTTCCAGTCGTCTTTAACGACTTGTGTATGTCAACTTTGGCCTCAACGTGAACCCATATCTTATACAACTCTCGTGATACACTGGGATCGGCAGAAGTACGAGAAGTAGACAATTGGGCCTGTTGTTTCTCCTTCTCGGCCCTTAGGGCGACAACTTGTTCATTCATCTCAGAGAGCTCTACCTCTAAATCCTCAATCTTCTCTTCTAACCTTGCCTCCTTGAGCGCCAAAGTCTCCGCCTCACTAGCTCGCTCAGACCTACAAACACGGAGGGTACACCCTAGGGCTGCCGCCTCCGCCACGACAACCATTCTAGCTTTCTTGGCTTGGCTCAACTCTTCGACCCTAGTTCTTAACTCATCCCTCAAGTTGACGGTCGTAGGCTCTCTCTACTCAAGCTCGATGTTTAAACACGCCACTTGCGCCTGAAGGTCCGCATTATCGGCCATCACGCCCTTACTAACCTCGAGCTCATCCTCCTTAGTCCTTAGAGTCCCCTCAAACACGCTACATTAGCCTATTACGCCGGTCATGCTCAATCTCAAAGATGAGAGTCTAACACACAAAGAAAGACAGGTCAGCAGAAGTAAACAACACATATGACATGGACAATCTTAACATGAGAAGAAAAAATTACTCGAAAAGCCATGCCTGATATACCCAATGACAGATCCAGATCTTTCAGCGTCTGCAGCATCCTATTCTCGGAGTGTGCGCACAAAGTAGCAAAGTTGGCACCACCTGTTTTGAGTTGACCTAGAGGTTATAATCCACGGGGATAACTATGTGCCGATCAGGCCCCTCCGTCCTTATCTCCACCCGAGTAAATCTCTCGTCAAAAGCCCGTACCTCTTCAGGGTCGATATTGGAGCTGGACACATCGTCTTCCACGGGGACGGCTCTATCTCTCCCACTCGCTGATGATGAGACGACCTTGAATGTTCATGCAGGCTCCCCCTATATCGGGTCCTTTCAACCTCGAATGACCTCCCCTCCATGAATGTATCAGGCACGGGAGAAGACTCGATGTCTAGTAAAGGTGGCGACTCCACATCCAGAGTGTTAGGCCCCTCCAACTCAGCATCAACAACATCAACCTTTCCAATCTCCACCCTACGCCATTTCCTTGGTGCCGCCTCCTCCTCGCCATGAGACGACTCGTCAATTAGGTGCAATATAGGTTGAGTAGAGGCCTCAGCCGACGTAGCCTGAGGGGCGGAATCGCCGAACAATAGAGTTTGAGTCTGACCCCCTCGTACAGACTCAGCTAGTACGAATTGTATTACAGCCGAAGCAACCACCTGGCGGAATGTGGGCACCGGAGCCTTCGCCTTCTTGGAAGCTCGCCGACCTGGAAGAAAGAAAATCATGTTAAAGGACGACAACAAATAGTGATAAGCTACAAAGTGAGAATCAGACTTACTGGTCGAGGGTTTGGGCCCAAACCGCTTGTTAAAAGAAGCCCAGTCGCGGATTCCCACGTTATGAGGTAAAACGCATGTCACCTAGGCTTCAATGTCGAAAACTAGGGAAGGAGGACACCTCTCAGCAGAAAGAAAAAATCCATGAGCGAGTCAAAAACAAAAATAAAAGAGAGAGAGAGAAAAAGGAAGGATAAACAACATATGACTGGTGATAGAAGACCCTTATGGTTGAAGTTCCATTGCTCGGGGAACCCGATTCATCCGCCACTAAGTGCTCGATTCTGACAAAAAAGTAGATACACCAGACCCGAAGGTTTGCCTTGTCATCCATCCCCGCCACTAATCCTGTAGTCCCACGGTGGCGGAGGTGAATCAGCGTGCCTATGTAAAAACTCGGCGAGAAGAGGTGTAGCATATGGTGGATGGAGACCTTGCACCCAGCCAACTCTGCAAACTTCGCCAGCATTAGAAAGACCTTGTATAAGTATGGGGAGAGCTGCGTCGGGCAGACACCGTAGAAGCGACAGAACTCCTCAACTAATGGAGGTAGAGGAAGAGAATAACCCACCAAAGACGGGTAGGAGTTGAAAGCGCAATACCCAGGCCGGTGGACTTGTATCATGTCCTTCCCCGACGGAACAAAGTCAACGTGAGGAGGAATACAGAATTTAGACCAAAGGGAAGATATTTGACTTTTCCCCATATCAGAGAATACCTGTGTAGGAGCAGGGGTGGGTAATTTAGGGAAGTCATTTTTGACTGAAAGGTTCTGAGGAACCACCTCTTCCACGGTGGGAAAACTTTCGTCTTTCGCAACCGCAGGCTCACCGCCACCGGAAGGCATGTCCACCGACAATGGGGTGGCATCGAAGACTAAATCAGAAGAAGGAGAGTTGGTCATTTTAACAGCAATGGGAGTACAATGGAGCCTAAAATAAAGGGTATCGATGGGAGAAGAAATCGGAAGGTAGAACTAAAGAAGTAGAAGGAAATCAGGAATAAGAGCCAGAGAAGTTGCAGAAGAGAAAGAAAGGAGCAAATGGAATAGGAAGTGAGAAATGTTGCATTTGTAAATCCCCCCCTCCTCTATTTATAAGGTATGTTGGTGCCTAAATCAAGGCAAGGAACCATCAGTGACACCAAAACCAAAGCAACAGGGGCACAGGAAATAACGCATTGCATTGGGAAGATTCGTAATGATGACGCGCATGGCCATGACATCATCATATGCCAGTCACGCCAACCACGGCCCTTGAGACAATACGTCACCAATTCGACCTCGGCCAATTCAGCTCAGTCACCATGATGAAATTTCTTTCGACCGGTTGCAAACAAAATCCGCTCATCAAGAACATCCAAGAGGACGACATCAACAAGTGGAAAGACTAATTGTATTGGTCAAAATTAGGCTAAGCTTAATGAATACAAAAGGACGAGACGTGGTCGAGGTTGAAACCGAGCACGACTCAGTGGCGATGAGTCACCAAGAGAGGGATCAGTGCCGAGGTAGAGTAGAGAACGAGTAGCAGCAACGGATAAAATAAGTATTATAACTGTGAAAAGAAATATTCCATTTAATATTCCTTTATTTGTACCTTCTAGGACTCTCTAGGAATATCCCTTATGAATAAGAAGAGATAGGGAACAATAAGGGGATCTTTACTTTTCTGATTAGAACATATTATAAAGAGTTGACTATCAAGAATCTACAAAAAAAAGCTTGTTTTGTCTGCTGATTTCATTATTCACTATACCTCTTTTATTCACAAGATCCAAGGATTCCTTGTCTACCTTCATATTCTATTGTCAGACGATATTGTCGGAAGAAGGAACCACCCAACTCATCTAACATTTGGGTGACAAATTCCTTCTTATTATATCTAATGCCATTATTCACATTTATTGCATATTTTCATTGTTACATTCATTGGCAATCATTGCACATTTACTTTCCACTCACTGATACTGGACACGGTCCCATCTCAGCACTATATTCAAACATCAGATCTAGGAGCTAATACGTTTAACTAGGATTCATCCATTATTTTTCCATTAATCAGTTTATCAAATAGACTTAAAACTTTTTGGTCAAACAAATTCAAGAACAAATGGTGTATGGGAAGAACCTAAAGCACACGACAAATAACTATAGGCAAGTCAAATAAACAATCGCAAGAGACCAACCTTAACGTGGAAAAACATCTTCAATGTGAAGAGTAAACAAATCACGGTCTAAAGATCCACTATATAAATGAGAGAGTTACAAAAGTTCTTCAAAATAGCTACAATATTATGTCCAAACATGGAACAACAATAGCAACAAATTTGCACCAAAACAAGTCATGAAAAGGAGAGAAATTACAAGAAAATACAGCTACTGTTCACGACCCAAAAATTATAGCTACATGACTCTGAATTGTGCTTTGTCAGTTTTTGCTCGAATACCAAGATGTGAAGAACACTTAATTTAAATTTAAGCTCGATCGAACAAGAAATGAAGCGGCAAACACTAAATGAAGTTGGCTGGTCAGAAGTATTTTCAGAAGAAAAATCTTCACACTTTTCTCTCTCCTTTTCCTAAAGTGGTTGCACTCTCTTCGTCAGACCTAAAAGCTCTATCTAATGTATGTGAAAAGTAAGAGTGGGTTGGACAAAAGTTGGCTATTTATTTATCCACACAGGAAGAGGAAAAGGCCCAAAACCCAATAATTCTCCCCCTCCCGACTATGTGGAGGAGATGGCCATCCCGGCGATCAAGTAAAATTCTTCAAGCTTTCCTCTTGGCAAATATTTTATGAACATATTGGATACATTATCATTCATGTGAATCTTCTCAAACTCAATCAACTTACAATCTAACATATCAAATTTGATGGTATCGCACATCAATATGTTTAGATCAACGGCAACAATAAGCTCAGCTTCTGTAGTAGATAGAACAACACATTTTTGCAACCTAAATTGCCAAGACATATCTCCCCTGCAAAGGCAACCAAGTATCCTGAAGTTGACTTGCGAGTATCAACATCACCTTCCATATCTCAATCAGTGTAACCACAAAGAATAGGCTTCCCCGTCCCAAAGCACAAACTCAAACTAGAACTGCCACAAAGATATCTGATTATCCACTTCACTGCATTTCAATGCTCTCTTCCTAGATTAGAAAGAAAACGACTAACAATACCAACAGTGTGAGAAATATCTGGTCTTGTACTTATCATTGCATACATCAAACTGCCAACAACTGAGGCATAAAGAACTTTCTTCATATCTTCCTTCTCAGCATCACAGGAAGGATACTGCTTCGTGCGCAATTTGAAGTGCAGCAAAAGGTGTGTTGGCAGCCTTAGCTTTATCCATATTAAACTTAAAAAGTACTTTCTGAATATACTTCTCGTGCGATAACTAAAATTTCTCATTCTCTCTATCTCGGACAACATGCATGCCAAGAATGTGTTTTGCTGGTCCTAAGTTTTTCCTAGGAAAAGTCTTATTCAACTTTTACTTCAACTTTCGAATCTTGCAAGCATATGACCAACAACAAGTATGTCATCAACAGAAAGTAATAAGATAATAAATTCATTGATCGACGTCCAATTGACACTCAATAGTGAGTGGAAACAGTCGTTGATATAATAGTACCCAACAAGAGTCAGGGTCAAATTCCACAGGGAGTTTGTAAGGGGTGTTAAGGTAGACTTGATGAGAGTACGTGAAATAACTCAATTGCGCTTCCAACAAAGGGTTTTAGTTTTCTAACTCTATAATTAACACTAACAAATGTAAACTAATTAGAAGAAACTAGAAAATGAGTAATTGTTTTTGATTTTTTTTTAATTTATTAGGAAAAATCCTAGGTATGTAACCTTTGCCTAGGTGCTATCCAAATGGGTAAATCATGTTAATTCTTGTTTTTATTGACTGTGGTGTATTATAACTCTCAACTCTCAATCACCCACTCAATACCTCTCGGTTATATAGTGGTTATGCCAAAATTGGCTTTCTCAAGTCCAACTTGGTATATATTAAAAAAATTGATATGAGCTCAAGTCGAGTTTTTCCTAGCTCTAGTTCAAACCTTTAATTAGACTAGCCAAAACCTTAACTAACTTAATTTCTTGTTAGCCAAATTTCCAAGACTAAGTCTCTCTTTCTCAAGTAAGAACCAAGTCAAATAGGCATGAATCACTATCTGCAACCATTAATTCTAGAAATAATGCATAAGGCTAAATAATAAACACTCAATCATAAATAAGCACTAAATTAATAACCCATAAGGTTTACACACTAGGGTTGGGTCACAACTCTAGAAAAAATCTAGCTACTCATGCTAGAAAGTGAAGAAAACAAAGAAGAAGAACTAATTAAAGCCACAGAGGGTGTTTGGATTGGCTTTTAAAAAAGCAGCTTATAAACTAAAATCCAAAAGACATAAGTTGGTAATATTTAACTTTTTACTTTTGGCTTATTTTTGTACTTTTTATGCCTAAACGTAAGTATATTTAAGTACTTTTTAGCATTGCCAAACACCACAAAAATAAAAATAAAAGTGCTTAAAAGCTAATAAGCACTTAAAATAAGCCAATCCAAACACCCTCATAAACTAAGATTAAAATGATAAAACCAATGATTCTTCACCCAAAATAGTCATAAGTTTCCAAAACATCAATAGATAATCGTTACTGCTGATTACACTTCAACATTTGCTCTAAAAAAGTGTTTCATGTCTATTTATAATGCCCTAAAATTGGCTGACGAGTATGCCCTTCGAAAGGTTATGCGGTCACACAATTCCATGTGTCTGCACTTTTCATTTCTTATTCAGTTGGAGAAATTTTGCAGCCGCACAATTCCATCTATAGCTGCACTTCAGCTTCTGCGACCGCACTTTTCCATCTACGGCTACACTTTGGCAAGTCTTCACACTTGGTCATTCTTCACCTTCTCTGAAATTTTGAAATCTTATCAGTGCGACCAGGTTTTGTGGTTGTACAATTTTATGTGTGGACCACACTTGTTAGAAATTCCTCAGAGGCTCAGGTATCTTCTCTGCGGCCGTAGGTGTATTTCTGCGGCCATAGAATTACTTCTGCGGACTGCACTTTGGCCTGTTGCACTCCTTCTTGCCTTTTTGAGCTGGAATACTCTTTTTGAGTTGGCATTCTTCGTTGAGGTCCAATTCTCCAACATGCCTACAATTCATACAATTTCATTAGTTTTAGGAACAAGAATCAACCCTTTCAGACTACAACTAAAGCAAGAAGGTATTAATAAGTGGCTAAAATCCACACTTATCGACTCCCCCAAACTAGTTCCCGCCTCCTCAAACTAATAGGGCATTTCAAAGAGTCAATTGTATGTCATTCATACTCAATTGGGACCAATAATTACCCACAATACTTATGCATTTTCAACAAGATGATAAGACATAAATTCTGTACATATAACTCTAATGTGAAATTTGAGCTTCAAGAATTGACTTCACTCATCAAGAGCTCTTGTTCTATGATAAGTAGGGATTTTGACCGCTTATTTCCTCTCTTTTACTTGCGTTTTAGCTCAAAAATGCTTAAAGGTATCCCCGAGAACTAATAAAATGTGCTTTCTTGCAGGGATATTGGGAAACAAACCAAATAAGTAAAAATCAACTCAAAAAGGAGTAAAAATTGGACAAGGACCAAAACAAGGAAACAATGAGCCATAGTGCGGACCGCACGATACTGTGTGCGGCCGCAAACTCTGAAGAAATATTGATGGAATTCCATGCATAGAGCGCAGACTGCACTATTATTGTGCGGCTGCAGATGTGGAGATCTAGAGTGTGTGTTTTGGGCAATTTGAAGATATGCGGACCACACTATTATTGTGCGGGCGCAAGAGCCAAAGTGTGGCCGCACTTAAGATGTGTTGTCCGCAGAAGGAGGTCCATCCCCACTCCAAGTTCAAGTGTGCGGCCGCACTCAGAAATGTGCGGTCCGCACAATTAGAGGAAGTGAGACCGCATCCCAGTTTTAATGCGACCGCAGTAAGATCAGTTAACCAGTCTATCTCAAAGTGCGAACCGCACAACCTCCACAGGGGCATTTTTGTCAGATATGTTCAGCTGGGTATAAATCGAACTTTTTATCATTTTTAGGTTAATATTTGTAAGTTGGGAGCACCTCAACCATTTTTGTTTACTCAATTGGGTAACATTGTATAAGTTTAGCTTTTAAACATTAGATTTTCTTTCCTTAATCAAGTATTATGAATTATATCTTAGTTTCTTCTTTAATTTCTTCATTTCCATGAGTAGCTAAACCCTTAGCTAGGGTTGTGACCCAACCATAGTATGGGTACTTAATGGGTTATTGATTTAGGGATTATTTATGATTGGGTATATGATATTTAACCTTGTTCTTGATTGAATTCTAGAATTAATGGTTGCAAACATTGATTCATGCCAAATTGACTTAGTCTCTACTTGAGAAAGTGAGACTAAGTCTTGGAAATCTTTGCTAACTAGGAATTGGGGTGAACTCAAAAAACTGGTAGCCTCAATTAAAGGGTCGAACCTAGAGATAGTATGACTCAACTAGAGCATTTATCACTTGTTTGAAGAAATACCCATTTAGACTTGAGAAAGCCAAATTGGGCAAAATCACTCAAACTATTGAGAAGTATAGAGTGAGTAATTGCATGTGATTGCTATATTATATCCCGATCAACCAAACATTCCCTAAAGATATAAATCCATTAGGTGACCAACTAGGGGGAAGTTGCAACCCTAGATCTTTTATTACTTCAAAAACAACCAAAAATCCAAAAACATTGTCTCTTAGATTTACAATTGCAATCAATAGAGTAAAAGTAGAATAGAAACAACAAGAATATGTGGAAGTGTAATCTAGGGAACATTACATTCACACTAGTTATATACCTAATCCCACATCTTGCCCCTTGTGGATTCGACCTCAACTTGCGTTGGGTTTTTATTATTGCTTCAACCGTCTCACAACCTATATTTGTGGTGTGAGTTTGGGATAGATCAATATTTGACGCCGTTGTCGGGGAGCAAAATAGATTTAGTTATATATCTAGGTTTTTGTGCAATTTGCCTCATTTTCCTTCCGAGTTACTAATTTTGTTGTTGAATTTACTATAGGTACAAAAATGGCTCTCAACAATGAGCCTCTTGGGAATTTTCCATTGGGGGAGGAAGTGGACGATGATCAAGGTGATGAGGTTCATCACGAACCTCATGAAAATAAGAGAGGTCGACCACCTCCTGACAACATTCCCAACCCTCCCCGACCTCCACCAAGAGTGACTGCACACTGGGTTTTGCTGAACGAAAGTTATGCCAGTATTATAGTCCTGCCCGCATTAGGGCGTACAACTTCCAAATCACTAATTTGATGCTTACACTCCTTCAACAACATGGATTCTTCACCGGGGCTCCGAGTCAAAATGCTTACAAGCATGTCAAAGGGTTCGTGGATACCTGTTTGGGGAGCAAGCAAACCAATGTTTCCGAGGATGCGCTGTTGTTCAGGGTTTTTCCCTTTTCTCTACGGGAAAAGACATTGTACTGGTTAGAGAGATTGTCCAATCATTCCATCCATACATGGGATGAGTTGGAGGAAAAATTCATTGCCAAATTCTTCTCTTAGGGCATATGGCTACACTGCGGGATGAGTTTCTTGCGTTCAAGCAAGAACCTAATGAGCCATTGCACGAGATTTGGGAAATGTATCGTACCATGGTTAAAGAGTGCCTGAATAATGATATTTCTGAGGCCATGATCCACCAAACCTTCTACAAGGGGATCAACACAACAAATCAATTTGTGGTAAATCAACTCGCCGGTGGGAACTTCATGACCCACGCCATATGCCGAACCATGTGAAATTTTGGATGGGATGGCGGGTACCTCTTCGGTGTGGAAAATTAGAGCCAATGTTCCTCACGGCGACCCAAATGTCATTCACCAACACAAGGAACTACATGATCATGGGCAAGCTATTGTTGAGTTGACAACCACAATGAACCAATTGGCCAAAGCTCAACTTCAACAAGTTCAAGGGCTGAAGCAAATGAATGCGATGGAAGGGGTGAATATGTAGATGAACAAGAGACGGAAAAGAGGTCAACAAGTACAAAATCGTCCTGAACAATTTGTGCAAGATGATAGTGGGTATGAAAAGGTGATTCATACAATGAGCAAGAAGAACAAGTGTAATATATCAAAAATTATCAAGGTCAAAGAAATAATGTTGAAGGACAAAATCAACAACAATGGAGATCACAAGGAAATTGGAACAACCAAGGACACCAAGGCAGTTGGAGTGGTGGCAGCAACAATCAAGGTAATTGGGGGAATAAAAATAATCAATGCAATTGGAATAATCAAGGTAACCAAGGAAATTGGGGAGGCAATAATCAAAGCAATTGAGGTGGAAACAACCAAGGGGGTTGGAACAATAATAACCAAGGGAATCGGGGGTCAGGCTATCAAAGGACCTCGATGTATCAACAACCAAGCAAACCGCCTCCATATCCGTATCAAGGTTCTAGTTCTTCCAATAATGAGATGAGACTGAATGAAAATATGTTCAATCAAATGATGGAGAAAAATGTTGGCTCCGATGCTCAATTATCCTCCCACAACATTTCAATCCGCAGTTTCGAGGTTCAACTTGGACAAATCTCGCAAGCTTTAAACACTCATCCTAACGGGGAAACTACCTAGAGATACGATGGTGAACCCGAAGGGTGGGAACAATACGGGACATGCCATGGCCGTAACCACACAGAGTGGAAAAGGTGGAGAGGCAACTACCTCAAACCAAAGAAGAGTTGTGGATGATGATGTGGTGATTCAAGAAGATGAAATTCCAACCAATGTGGCTCAAGCTAATGAAGAGGTGAGAATTGATATTGATGAAAGTGTTGAGGATACCCAAAAAGGAGTGAACCCGTCTAAGGAACACGTGAATGACATACCAGAACCGGTAGTGCCAAAGGCCAAGGCACCAATGCCAAGGCCTTCTCCTTCATACCCTCAAAGGCTCGCAAAGCAAAATAGTGAGGACCAATTCAATAAGTTTATTGACATGATGAAGAGTTTATCCATTAATGTGTTGTTGGTTGAGGCATTGGAATAAATGCATGGTTATGCAAAGTTCATGAAGGATTTGGTGGCAAAGAAAACAAATCAATGAATTGTGAGACTACAAGATGACACATCAAGCGAGTGCTATTGTGCACTCATTAGCTCTTAAATTAGAATATTCCGGTGCTTTTAAAATTTCTTGCACTATTGGGAACGCCGACTTTGCCAAAGCTCTATGCGATTTGGGGTCAAGTATCAACTTGATGCCCTACTCTGTGTTCAGAACTTTTGGAACTGGGAAACCAAGACCCACATCTATGAGGTTGCAAATGGCGGATCGGACTATGAAGAGACCATTGGGTATTATTGATGATGTGTTAGTTCGTGTTGATAAGTTCATCCTTCCGTCGAACGTTGTGATTTTTGACTATGAGGTTGACCATGGGGTGCCTATTATCTTGGGTAGACCTTTCCTTGCTACATGGAAGGCTCTAGTTAATGTGGAAGCCGGTGACCGCACTTTCCGGGTGGGTGATGAAAAAGTGGTTTTCCATGTATGCAAATCAATGAGGCAACCAAATAGCAACGAAGTTTTCGTTTATGGACTTAGTGACCGAAGTAATTATTGATGATGCTAGTGTTGTGATGAATGTCGAGGATACCTTGGAAGTTGTGTTGCTTAATCATGATGAGGATGAGAAGGAAGGCTTTGTGGAATGTGTAAATGCTTTGCAAGGAATGGGGTCATATACTTATGAGCCCCGAAAACTGTCCTTAGATCTTGAGAACCGGAAGACTCTTCCAACAAAGCCCTCAATCGGGGAGCCTCCCACTTTGGAGTTAAATCCTTTGCCTTCACACCTCAGGTATGAGTTTCTTGACCCATGTTCTACTTTACATGTTATTCTTTCCTCTTGCTTGACTAACATGCAGGTAGACTCTACTTTGGCGGTGCTCCAAAAGAGGAAGAAAGCTATAGGATGGGCATTGCCAGATATTCGGAGTAGAAGCCCCGCCTTTAGCATGCACAAGATTATTTTGGAGGAGGATGCCAAACCCTCTGTTGCACATCAAAGAATATTAAATGAAGCAATGCAACAGGTGGTAAACAAGGAGATCATTAAATGGTTGGATGTCAGGGTTGTTTACCCCATTTTGGATAGCTCGTGGACTTCTCCGGTGCAATGTGCCCCAAAGAAAGGAGGCATGACTGTGACAACAAATGAAAAGAATGAGTTAATCCCTACAAGATATTGTCACCGGGTGGAGAGTTTGCATGGACTATAGGAAGCTTAACAAAGTCACTCGGAAAGATCATTTTCCGCTTCCATTTCTTGATCGAATGTTTGATAGATTGGCTAGACGGGCTTTTTATTGATTCCTTGATGGATACTCTAGCTACAATCAAATTCTTATTGCTCTTGAGGACCTAGAGAAGACTACTTTCACTTGTCCCTATGGTACTTTCGCATTTTCACGGATGCCATTTGGGTTAGGCAATGCACCGGCAATCTTTCAACGGTGTATGATGTCCATCTTCACCGATATGGTGGAGGATTATCTTGAGGTCCTAATGGATGATTTTTCCATGTTGGGAAGTTCTTTTGATGAGTGCTTGGATAGTTTGGACAAGGTATTGGCAAGATGTGAGGAAACAAACTTGGTCTTGAATTGGAAGAAATGTTACTTCATGGTCGAGGAAGGCATAGTCCTCGGCCACAATTCAAAGCATGGTATTGAGGTCGACAAGGCCAAAATTAAGGTGATCTCCAAACTCCCTCCCCCTACATCCGTGTAGGGAGTGAGGAGCTTTTTGGGTCATGCAGAGTTCTATCGCCGATTCATCAAGGACTTTTCTAAGGTGGTAAACCCCTTGTGCAAACCTTTGGAGAAGGATGCCAAGATCCATTTCAATGAAGATTGTATGAAGGCATTCGAATTGCTCAAGTTCAAGTCGACTACTACTCATATTATCACCGCATCGAATTGGATCTTACCTTTTGAGCTCATATGTGATGCAAGTGATTTGGTGGTTGGAGCTGTATTGGGGAAATGTATTAAAAATATCTTCCATCCGGTCTACTATGCTAGCAAGACCATTAATGATTCCCAAGTCAACTACACAGTGACCGAAAAAGAGCTCTTTGCTATTGTCTTTGCTATGTATAAGTTTTGCTCGTACTTGACGGGTACAATGGTGATTGTTCACACCGACCATGCGGCGCTTCGATATTTGATGAGTAAAAAACATTCTAAAGCAAGACTAATGCAGTGGGTGCTTCTTTTGCAAGAATTTGATCTACAGACTCAAGACTGCAAGGGTAGTGAAAAACAAAGTGGTGGACCAATTGTCTCGTTTGGAGGAGGAGGGGAGGCCACATGATGGCATTGAGATAAATGATTCATTTTCCGACGAGAAACTCCTAGCCATTTCTATGATCGGGATGCCATGGTTCGCCGACTTAGACAATTATCTTGTGAGTGGCATTGTACCGAATGAGTTCTCACCGAAGGAAGAAGCTCAAACTGGATTGCCTTGACTATTATTGGGATGAGACTTATCTCTTCCTGATTTGTACCGATGGTGTGATTCGAAGTTGTGTACCGGAGGAAGAAAAAATGGATATTCTTGAGGTTTTCCACTCTTCGCCATATGGTGGTCACCATGGTGGAGAGAGAACAGCTATAAAAGTGTTGAGTTGTGGATTTTATTGGCCTACTCTTTACAAGGACGCTAGAGATCTCGCCAAGCATTGTGATAAATGTCAAAGGGCCGGTGGGATTTCTAAGAAAAATGAGATTCCCCTCACCACCATCTTGGAGATTGATATTTTGATGTGTGGGGCATTGATTTCATGGGTCCGTTCGTGAGCTCTTGTGGGAACACTTACATATTGGTAGCTGTGGATTATGTGTCAAAGTGGGTTGAAGTCGTGGCTTTTCCCAACAATGAAGCTCGGAGTGTGGTCGAATTTGTGAAAAAGAACATCTTCACAAGGTTTGGTACTCCAAGGGCCATTATTAGGGATGCGGGATCACACTTTTTCAACAAATATTTTGATACTTTACTAACAAAGTATGGTGTAACTCACAAAGTGTCGGCCCCCTATCATCCTCAAGCAAGTGGACAAGTTGAAGTCTCCAACCGGGATATTATGAGTATTTTGTCAAAGACCGTGAATGCCAACCTGACAGATTGGTTGAAGAAACTTGATGATGCTCCTTGGACTTATAAGATAGCTTAAAAACACCAATTGGTATGTCTCTGTATCGGTTAGTGTTCGGGAGCTTGTCACCTACCGGTAGAACTTGAGCACAAGGTTATGTGGGCGTTGAAGAAGCTTAATCTTGAATGGGATGTCGTCGCCAACTTAACGGTAGCACAATTGAATGAGCTTGATGAATTCTGGTTCCATGCATATTCATGTTCGTCATTGTACGAGGACAAGATGAAGTACCTCCATGACAAGTACATCCGGAATAAAGAGTTCAAAGAAGGTAATCTTGTGCTATTGTTCAATTCTCGGTTGTGGATGTTTCCGGGAAAGTTAATGTCCAAGTGGAGTGGTCCTTTTGAAGCTGTGCATGTGAAACCCTTTGGTGCATTAGACTTGAAGAAGAATAATGATGAAGTGTTTAGAGTCAATGGTCACCGGGTGAAACATTATCTTGGCAAGGTTGATGATGGCCATGTTGTGGCGTTGCTTCATTTCAAGTGATTGATGGTAACCTGTGTCGTGCCGTGACATTAAATCGGGCTCTTATTGGGAGGCAACCCATGGTTCTTTTTCATTTTTCTCCTTTTTAGATAGGTTTTGTATTGAGAAAATTGGTTTTGAAGTGAACTGCGGGAATGAGTGTAAATTGCAGGGATAATCTGGAAAAATTGGCCAAGTGTTGATATTACTCGGAATGCACAAAAATTGTGCGGACCACAAAAAAATGTCTACAACCACAGAGAAGGGTCTACAACCGCACAATTCTTTGTACGGCTGCACTACTGGAAACCCAAAATCACCAATCTCTGAAGTTTGGTTTTGCGGGAAAGTGGCCAAAATGCGGCCGCACACAAGATTATGTGGACCGCACAAGAATATGCGGCCGCACTCATTTTTGTGTGGGCCGCAGAAGCTAAGTTCCACAGCAGGTAAAGAGTGTGGACAGCACTCAAAGTTTTGCGGCCGCACTCTGGTGACCTTTTGACTAACTTGGTCAAAGTATAAATAGGGCTTTCCACCACTATTCACACTTTACACTCTCTGAACTCCCAAGCCCTAGAAAATACTATGCATCACAAAATAGTTCACAAATCGCACTCAGTTCATCAATCTGCATCATTCACTACTGGTATGTTCAATCATGTTAGAATTTTCTCCATTTTTATTAATTTTTTTGTTTTTGTTTTCTTTGAATAGTTTAGTTATTTTTAGGCCTAAAACTGTCAAATGTGCTTAAATCTCATGTGGGTAGTTTCATACATGTTCATGAGGGACTGGGTAAACCACTAATCTTGTCAATTTGTGCATACCATGTTTAATTCGTGAAAAAATTGCAAGAACCCAAAGTTTAGTGTCGTATCTGTTTGAATAGTGCGACCGCACACATTTTATTGCGGTCCGCATAACTTTTTACTAGGGTAAATTGTATGTTTGAAATGTGCGGACCGCAATCAACATTTGACGGTCCGCAGAAAAATTTGTGTGGCCGCATAAAAATGCGTGGCCGCACTTTTGAACTTTAGAGAATCTAAAACTCAGGGCTGGACTTGTGCGGCTGCACTCAAAATTATGCGGTCCGAACTTGAGGATGTGCGTCCACAATCACAATTATGCGGTTCGCACTTCATGGTATGCGACCGCACTTCACAATTGTGCGGTCCACACTAGACATTCTACGCCCGCACTCAGAATTGTGTGATCCGCACTGTCTCTTTGATGACCGTTGTGCTGCAAATGTTTTACTTGGTTGTTGAACTCAACTAATCTATATGCTTTGTATTGCAAACAATGGTTAGATCACGTGGTAGAGGTGATATATCAAAAGGGAGAGGTGAATCCTCCCGGGGCAAAGGTAAAGGCACTCACCTACTTAGCGTACAATCAAAGCCCATTGCTAAGAAGCCAATCACAGGGAGAGGAAGGGCCACAACGCCCTCAGAATCCAGTTCCAATTCCCCATCAAGGGAATCCTCCGAGGGTCAGTCAATAGATGTCTAGCCTGAGCCCCAGTCCCAACCATCTCAACCCACTAGGCGCTATCAATTGCGCAATGAACCTACTTCTAGCTCTTTTGAAGGTTCTGATGCGGGAAGTCAGGGTTCTGAGCCCTATTCTTAACCTACTCCTCCGGCACCAGTGGTTATTGATGTCGATGATGATGATGTCCCGGATGATAGTGGGGGGGGGGACACTCAAGTGGGTGGCCTTGAGAGGTCAAAGAAGAAAGACATTTGGGAAGATAGATTCACCAACTTGACAGCATTTAACAAATTCCGAAAATTATGGCCCATGAGATCGCTCACACTTTAGCGACAGTTCTTGATGAAGGATTTGGATATTCACAATCCAAATGTCCTTAGGCAGTTTTGGGTGAGAAAGCGGCGGAAGTGGTTCACCCGCAGTGTCTTAGATGCAAATGAGCACTTGGTCAGGGAGTTCTACGCCAATGTGGCTCACATCAAGAAGGGGACCAAAGTGACAAAAGTGAGAGATATGAAAGTCCTCTTCTACGCTTGCTCTTTAAACACTTATGTGGGATTTGAAGAAGTGGAGGCAGTCCAGTACCTAGAGAAGTTGGATCTGGGTGAAGTAGCTCTCCCTTGGCTAGCAGAGATTTTGGCTGCTCGAGGACCACCACCACCATGTATTACAGCTGGAGTTCCTATCATCCGTGCCACCCTCAACTTTGAAGCTAAAGGGTGGAAAACCTTTGTGTGTATCCGGATTGACCCGAGTCTGAATCAGAAAAACTTCCCTCTTCCCCGAGCAGTTCTTGTAGCTTCTATTATGGTGGAGTACCTTATCAATGTGGGTTCCATCATGTCTACCAACATCACATTGGCGGTACGAAAAAGTCAGGAGTCCTACCCCTATTCCAAACACCCTCACAAAGTACTTCAATGATGCCAAGGTTGAGCCAAGGCCATATGATACAAAAGTGAAGGCCAAGTAGCCTTTTTCATGGTATCACTTCCCGGGTGCAGACAACCCAAAGTTCAAAGGTAAGGACACTACATCGTTGGTCAGTTTGATGAGCCATCCGTGGTAGGTTCAGAGGGTGGTGCTGAGCCATCTACAGTTCCCATGCTTCCACAGCAGCCGGACCTTCCACCGAGATAGTCGCCATGCCACCACCTTCATCTTCTAGGCCATCAGGTTCATTTCCAGTGCCAGCCTCATCCACCTATCCTCTCAGTGCATTGCGAGTCTTCCAGACTTTGGCAAGCCTCAACAACTGGATACAGACAACTACTTCTAAGTTGTCTGACATATCCAGTAATGTTGCACCTCAGTCCTCTACTTCAGCAGTGCCACAGGTCCCTCCGTCAGTGGAGGATACATTGAAGAAGATTCTGGACAACAAAAAGATTATCATGGACACATTGGTAGCTCATGGGGGGCCTATTGAGGAGTTGACCAAGCAAGTGAAGAAGATGAGGAAGTCTCAGGCTTTGAATAAAGCAATGGACAGTTTGAGAAAGGAGGTGACGAAGTTAGCAGCAGCAGGTGATTTTCCCTTTGACCTACTGATGGAGACAAATCCATCAGTACCAGCTGACCTGGCAGCACCATCAATAGATGCACTATCAGCAAAGGCATCAGCTGGATAGTCTGACGAGCCAGATCTCACTACCCCCAGTGCTGAGGAGATGCTTCAGATGCTCACCAACCCCGTTGTCCCTTATCCCGGTGATGATGAGATTCAGTTAGAGGAGACCGACGGTGGTGATGCTGCTAGTCACCCTGATACCACATAGGGAGTTTTCTTTACTCTCTACCCTCTTTTGTTTTGATTGTGCTAAGCATTGAGGACAATGCTTGTTCTTTTTCTGGGGGGTGGTCCATTTTGGATGACTGTATGATATTCTGATGACATTTGATTACTTTTGGGTCAGTAATAACTTTAATACTCTTTCTTTTATTTTACTTTTATTTTGATTTTCTTCCTCATTATGTATATATTCATCCCTCTTGTATATATTCTATTTCCCTCGGTTTGTATGTTTGTTTGCCTTACTTTCAATAGTTTATTTCATAGCTTCTTCATTTTGTTTTCTTAATAGTATAACTTCTTCGTTACTTTATTAGCTTAATTTTTATTTGTTAGCTTCTTTTTATGTTTTAGTGAACAATAAGCCTTTAGTTTTCTTAATGCACGGTTCTCTCCAAAGGTGGGTCTTGTGTGAACCGGGTGGCTCTTCCCAACGATGGATGACGTGGAAACCTTATTAATAGATTGAGCAGTTTTGATGTTTAGGTAGAAACAAGTAGTGTTAATGAATAAATAAGGGTCAAGCATGCTTCACTTGGTACCAACATACTTAACTACACGCTTATGGTTAAAAACAAGTTTTTGTAAAGAAATAGCTCTAGTTATTGACCTTGTGATTCTTGTGTTGACATAGGAAATCATCGGGTGGTTTAGTTGAACCATTAGCGAATTTCAATCTTGAATGCGGTTGTTGTGGGCCCTCGACTCTTTTCTCTTTAACAATCCGGTTTTGTGAGAGGTGAGGTATTTTCTTACAACTCCAAGTACCCGTGCGAATGGTCTAGAACTTGCCCCGAATGTGTTTCTAGGAAAAATTCTAAGTTAGCTTGGCTTGAGAAGTGATTGTAGGCTCTCCTTGGCCCGTTTTGAAAACTTCTATGGCCCACCAACAATATCATAGTTAGTAAACCCTTTTGAGCTTAAAGCCTTTTTATTTGATAACCACATTACAAGCCTTTAACCGTTTTATAGTGACTCTCTCTTGGCACCCGAAATTTCTTTAGCACTCATGTGATTCAAATGGAAAAATATAAATTTGGGGGAGAAACGAGGAGTTTAAATATGGTTTCAAGGAACAAAAGAGAAAAGAAATGAAGAAGAGGAAAGGCAAAGAAAAAGAAAGGAAGAACAAAGAAAAACACAAAAAGAAAGTGAATAATGTGAAAGGGTTGAAAAGAAAGAAAGCAAGTTCAAAGCATGGAGAAAACAAAGAAGGAGAATGTGAATAGAATGACAAAGAAGTAATGATGCCAAGTCTCTCTAATCCCCCTAAGGGAAAAGAAAATGACTCAAAGAGTCAACAAAGTAAGAGCCAAAAAGAGAATATGAAGTTCTAAAGGAAAGATGAACCAATTCCATTTCGATATTGCCCTCCTTAGTCTGAAAGCCTTCATTACATGCTGAAAAAGCTCTACGTGATTTCATGCCGAGTAAGCTTACATTAGTGGTGATCTACATGAGGGACAAGCATATGGTACTTAGAGGCGGGCTTGTGACATTCCTTAGAGAGTAATGAGTGAATCTTTCTCGAGTCGTTGAATTGAGTTCTTCATTCGTGAGTGAGATGAGCTTCCGGAGAGTATAGGAGGAGAAATTTGGGATCCACAATGACTTTCATAGAAGTGCGAGCTTCTTTGATGAAAAAAGTCAACCCATGATGCTCAAGAGTCACATTAGAGCCATTTGTGCTTCAACATTCAAATCATAGGCTTGTTAATGATTCATGGGTGTGTGGGTAATAATTATTGGTCCAAATTGATTTGTGTTTGACTCAATTTAGGCCAGCTGAAATAGCCCTTTTCTAGTGGAGGTGGGAATTTCCTTAGTTGCTTGAGGACAAGCAAAAGCTTAAGTTTGGAGGAGTAGATAAATTGGGATTTTGATCGCTTATTTGCTCTTTTTTACTTGCGTTTTAGCTCAAAAATGCTTAATGGTATTCCCGAGAACTAATGAAATGTGCTTTCTTGCAGGGATATTGGGAGACAAGCCAAGGAAGTAAAAATCAACTCAAAAAGGAGTAAAAATTGGAAAAGGACAAAAACAAGGCAAAAAGAGCCACAGTGCGGACCGCACAATACTGTTTGCGGCCGCAAACTCTAAATAAGCATTGATGGTATTCCATGCATAGAGTGCGGACTGCACAATTATTGTGCAGCCACAGAAGAGGAGATTCAGAGAGTGTGTTTTGGGCAATTTGAAGATACGCGGACCGCACTATTATTGTGCGGCCACACTCATAAATTTGTGGTCCGCAGAAGGAGGTCCAGCCCCAATCCAAGTTCAAGTGTGCGGCCGCACTCAAAACTGTGCAGTCCGCAAAATTAGAGGAACTGCGGATGTATCCCGGTTTTATGAGACCGCAGAAAGCCCAGTTGACCAGTTAATCTTAAAGTGCGGACCACATGCAGAATTGTGCGGCGCACAACCTCCGTAGGGGAATTTTTGTCAGATATTTTCAACTAGGTATAAATAGAACTCTCTGTCATTTTTAGGTTAAGTATTGTAAGTTGGTAGCACCTGAGCCGTTTTTATTTACTATATTGGGCAACATTGTACTAGTTTAGCTTTTAAAAATTAGATTTTCTTTCTTTAATCATGTATTATGAATGCTATCTTAGTTTCTTCTTTAATTTCTTCATTTTTCATGAGGAGCTAAACCCTTAGATAGTATTGTGACCCAAACCTAGTATTGGTACTTAATGGATTATTGATTTAAGGCTTATTTATTATTGGGGTTATGAAATTTAACCTTGTTCTTGCTTGAATTCTAGATTTAGTGGTTGCAAACATTGATTCATGCCAAATTGACTTAGTCTCTACTAGAGAAAGTGAGACTAAGTTGACTTGGCTAACTAGGAATTGGGGTGAACTCAAGAAACTTATAGCCCCAACTAAAGGGTCGAACCAAAAGATAGTAAAACCCGACTAGAGCATTTATCACTTGTTTCATGAAATACCCATTTAGACTTGAGAAAGCCAAATTGGGAAAAATCGTTCAAACCCCCGAGAGGTATAGAGTGAGTAGTTGTGTAAGATTGCTATATTATATCCCGATCAACCAAACATGCCCTAAAGCTCTAAATCTGTTAGGTAACATACTAGGCAGAAGTCGCAGCCCTAGATCTTTTATCACTTGAAAAACAACCAAAAACCCAAAAATATTGTCTCTTAGATTTACAATTGCAATCAATAGAGTAAAACTAGAATAGAAACAACAAAAGAATATGTGGAAGTGTAATCTAGGGCACGTCGTACATTCACACTAGTTATATACATAATCCCACATCTTGCTCCTTGTGGATTCCACCCCGACTTGCGTTGGGTTTCTATTATTGCTTCGACCGCCTCACAACCTATATTTGTGGTGTGAGTTTGGGCTAGATCATTCTATCATGAAAATCATGGTGGACTCCAAACGTTTCCTCCTCTACCTTCCATTTGCCATGATCACTTCAAGAATTGACACTCAATTTCTAAATCAATGAAAGGTTCACTCTTCTCTCACAAAGGAATGTCACAAGCAATGCTTCAAGTACCGTAGGCTTGCCTCTCATGTAAATCACCACTAATGTAAGCCCACTTGGTTCAAAACCAAGTAAGAATTCTTTCAAATTGTAATGAAGACTTTTGGATTAGGGTAGGATACCATATGAGATATGTGGTTACACACTTCCTTAAGAACTCCATATTTTCATTTCTTGGCTCACATTTACCAACCTTTAGATGCATTTATTTTTCTTGGGGGCTAGAGAGATTCGATATAACTCTTTCTTGTTTATTTATTCTTTTTTTCTCCCTTGATGCTCATACTAAAGAGAGTGGCCGCTTTTTTACTTCATCTACCTTCCTTCTTATTCTTTTTTCGGCATTTTTCTTTTTGTTCTTTTTTTTTCTTGCCTTCTCTTTCATAGAGATCATTTCTTCTCTCTTTTTTGGTGCCTTGATACCTCATTTAGATTCATCAACTCCCTCCACACCCTCACCCCTCCCCCACCCCCCCAAACTTATGCATTAAGTCACTTATTTCATAAGAATGTTAAGAAATGTTTGGGTGACTAGAGAGGATTACAAACATTGTAGCATGGTTGCCAATAGATAAAGGCTAAAGGCTTAAAAAGGTTGACTAGGGATAACAAGCATTGGCAATACAAAGTTCAAATGGACCACGGAAATCCTACAATTATCTTCCAAACCAAGAAAACCTAAAATTTCTCCTTGAAACACATTTGTAGCAAGTTCTAGACAATTCACTCAAATACTTGAACTAGCAACAAAAATAACCTCACCTCTCATGTAACTAGACCGTAAAAGAGGATAGAGTCTAATGCCCACAACGATCACAATTAATTTAACGATTACTATGGTTCATTCAACTACTCAATGATTATTAAAGTCAACTCAAGAATCTCAAATTCACTAACTAGAGTTATTTTCTTCCAAAAATCTTATTTCAAACCATAAGCACGCAGTTAAGTGTGTTGGTCCCAAATGAAACATGAGCAAATCTTTTTAGAGAATGACTTGATTAGGGATTTTATTCATTATTACTACTATTAGTATTACCTTAACACAAAAATAGACGCATTCCCTTAAGAAAGTTGTCATGTCATCCATCCTCAAGTATTGTCACCCGGTTCACACAAAATAACACCTTTGAAAAGAATGGTGGCATTAAGAAAACCAAAGGCTTATTGTCTAGACTACTACGAAAAACATAAAAGCTACTAATATAAAAGAAACTATTAACACAAACAAAATCAATGTAAACAAATAAAAAAGCTAATGAAAGCATTAACTACTAAAGATAGAGAAAATAAAACGAAAACAAAATCATCCAATTATTGCATTTCAAATGTATCCAAATGTTTCATCAAATAAGCTCCACCCAAGAATTGTCCCCAATGCTTAACAAAATAAGAGTAAAAGGACAGAGGGCGAAGAAACTCCCCAAGTGTCCTTGGACATCTCTGTGTCCCCATCAGCATCAGTCCATGTTGGCTCAGCCAACTGAATATCATCATCAATATGGGAGTGGCTGGAATGGCTACATCGACAGTGTTAGTGGCAAGACATGGCTTCTCACACTGGCCAGCTAGAGCATCTTGTGTAGCTGGATTTGGGGCGGGCTGGGATGGGTCAAGCACCATATTAGAAGGCAAATCCCCAGCTGTTGCTAACCAAGTCACCTCAGTCCAAAGCTCTTCCACTGGCTTCTTGCTGGCTTGGGACTTTCGCATATTCTTCACCTGCTTGGTCAACCCCTCAATAACAGAGCCATGTTGCACTAGTGTATCCATAATTACCTTGTGGTTGTCCAAGATATTGCCCAGCTTCTCGTCAATGTCAGTGGGCTCCTGGGAGCTTGTGTAGAGGACTACCCTGTAACAACACTGGAGATCAAAACACTTTCTCTTCTGATTTTTAGTACTAATCTATGATTCTCATTATGTTTTAAACATTTGTTTAAGTCTTCTCTTTTACCCGAGTAATTCTGTTGAAACCCCCGATATTTTTAGGGTTCTGAGTTTGTCTTGGTTGCTATGTTTGACTAATATGTATGTTTCTCATGAACATCCTATGAGTTTGTGATTTTTACTTTATGTTTGCTTGTTAGGGTTTCTGGGTTCTATTATTTCTGCCTATGCTATGATTCAAACTGTGCTCTATGTGAAACTCTAACTCCTATGTGATACTAGTCTTCTTGTGGTTATGATTCGTGTCTATTACTGTCACAACCCAGAATCTTAATTCGGGTCATGATGGCGCCCAACGACGGGGTTAGGCAAGCCAACACAAATTACACTAAGTGTTACCTTTCCCATCTAATTAAACAAATCAACATTTACAAATTTTAAACCGTTAAAACATGATGATAGCTTGACATGGAAATAAAGCATATGCATGCCTGTACAACCCAAATCCAAAATATACATACACTACGCGTGTGTGCAAGGAACTAGTGTCACGAGTGTCATGGGCAACTACTGAATATACAATGACCACAATATATACAGAGTCTCAGTCTGAATGAAATGGACAGAGAATAAAACAAAAGAACTCCAGGGTGCTGCTAGGAAGTCGCCGGGAAAGCAGCTCACCGTGAAGTATGACCACGCTATCAATATCTAGCACCGGCCTGATAATAAGACGTACCAGCCTCCGGACCTGTACAGTCAAGTACAGAAAAGAAAAAAAAGTGCAGCATGAGTACATATTAAATAAATATGTACCCAGTGAGTATCCCGCCTAAACTCGAAGAAGTAGTGACGAGAGGTCGACTCGATACTCACTAAGGTCCAGCAGTACCAACATATGATACAATATAATGAAATACAGTAGGCGTGTCAGGGAAATAAGCAACAAGTATAAATATCAAAAGCAGAAATCCAAATAATTGTTGAACTAAACAATAAAGCACTTTCAAGGGTAAACCACCGAACGAAACAATAATCACAAATTCCTAGATCCGTCGTGGCGTACGGCCCGCTCCCATAAGGTACCTTCGAAACTCGCTGTGGCGTACGGCCCGATCCCAGAGGTATCTCAAGTATTTCTCAACACTGCCGTGGCGTACGGCCCGATCCCATATGTATATCACAATTACTTCTCAACACTGTCGTGGCGCACGACCCGTCCCATATATATTCAATTACTTTCAACACTGCCGTGGCGTACGGCCCGACCCCATATATTTCACAATTTCTTTTCAACTCTGTCGTGGTGTAAGGCCCGATCCCATATATTTCACAATTTTTTTTCAACTCTGTCGTGGCGCACGGCCCGATCCCATATAGACATAATCACTATCAAACCTGGCGTGGTGTACGGACCGATCCCAATATCTTACAATACTTACTTTCCATAACAAATTCCTTGCCATTCAATAATTTTTCCATAAAGCCTCAGAGGAATAACACTATGCAAAACATAATTTCATAGTACATATGGCGTCACAATAAATCATATAAAGAATTACAAGGAAAACATATCAGGCATTATGAGAAATGCATATAAGGCATTGCGAGAAAGCATTCAAGGCATGCTGTGGGCCTAACTACCCGGACATAACAATAATAGCTGCTACGTACAGAGTCTCGTCACTTGGCGCGTACGTAGCCCCCAAACAATTTACACATAGCATATACATCGCCTATGGGGACAATTCCCTCTTACAAGGTTAGAAAGGAGACTCACCTCGTGTCGAATCTACACCTCGGACCACAATTGCGCCAAAAACTCCGAAATTCACCCTCGCCGGCTCGCAACTAACCAATCATGGTATAATTGAATTAATTTAGGTTCCAAGAAGAAGAATCAACAAGAAATCCTAAATTTAAGCATTCTTAACCATTTCCAGAGTTTCGACCCCAGGCCCACACGTTGGATTTCAAAAATTCTTGAAGGAATCACCTACCCGAATTTTAAGGATCGAAGTGATGTGATTTATACAAGGATTCATAGCCTCAATTGAATAATTCACCAATTTATTCAAAGCCCTAGAATTTCTATCCAAATTTTATGAATTGTTTTGATTCTTTTGGAATTAAACCCGTTGAATTCTATGCATAATAGTGAAAAATAGAAGAGAATTACTTACCCCTACAGTGGGTGGTCGTGGGAGGTGTTGCTCAAACTTGGATTCTCTCTGATGGAGGTTGATGGTGGGTAAAAATGAATAAAACCCGTAATTTGGACATTTAAAAGGGGTTGGAAACAGTGATTTCCGCACCTCCGACCTTGGGACCGCAGGTGCTGTCCCGCACCTGCGAGAAAATCACTGCCCCTGGGAAAAGGGCCAGGGACCCTAGCATCGCACCTGCGGAGAAGGAGTCCGCACCAGCGTTCCCGCTCCTACAAAAGAAAGGGTCGCGCCTGCGATGGGGGTCGCACCTGCGACTGAGAGACCGCAGGTGCGGTCACACCAGAAGCAGCCACACCAGCAGTGGATTTTGCTGGTTTTTGGCCCCGTGCGGGGTCTGGGAAACCCCTGGGCTAACCCGAGCCTCCGAAAAAATATACCAAAAGGTCCCAAATCATATGACGGACTCGCTCGAGCTCATGGAACACTCAGAACATCACTAGAACTAGAAATCACCCGCAAAAACCTCTTGAATTCAAACTTAAGACTTTAAGAACTCTAGATTTCATAACATTGCGCCGAACGGGTCTATACTACTCAAAATGACCTCAAATTTTACAGACAAGTCATGAATGACTATAAGGAACTATTCCCGGTCCCGAAATTTCATTCGGACCCCGGGAACAAAAAATCACACTTCAAGCCAAATTTCAAATTCTATGAAAATCCTAAAAACTTCAAAATTTTCAATTTTCTCATTTTGATCCGAAACCCATCAAATCAAGTCCGTTTCTTACCAAATTTCACAGATAACTTAAATAACACATATTGAACCTGTTCTGGGCTCCGAAATCATAATACGGGCCCGCCAGCAAGGGTCTCACATCAAGGTTCATTTTCATAAGCCTTTAATATTTTCATAAAACAATTTTCTTTAAAAATTCATTTCTCGGACTCGGGTCCTCGGAATTTGATTCCGGGCATACGCCCAAGTCCCATATTTTTCTACGGACCTTACGAGACCGTCAGATCACTGGTCCGGGTCCGTTTACCAAAAATGTTGACCAAAGTCAACTTTATTCAATTAATTAACATAAAGTTAATTTTTAATCAAGTTTTCACATAAAGGCTTCCCGGCTACGCGCCTGGGATGCGCAAGCACATCAAGGTGAGATCAACGGAGGCTTTTGGGGCCTCAAAACACAGTCAAAATTAGATTTACATAAGATGACCCCTTTTTGGGTCATCACAATCTCCCCCTCTAAAACAAACGTTCGTCCTCGAACGGACATAGAATCGTACCTGAAGTGCCGAATAGCTGTGGATACCTTCTCCGCATGTCCTCCTCGGACTCCCAAGTCGCCTAATCGACTGGTTGGCCCCTCCACTGGACCTTTACTGTAGAAATTCTCTTAGACCTCAACTGGCGGTCCTACCTATTGATACGCTCAATTTACACCTTAAAAGAATGTAAGCGATCGTTGTCAAATATAGTAACCCAACAAGGTTGGGGTCGAATCCCACAGAGAACAATATGAGGGCGTTTAGGAATGCTAGAGAATTATCACTTATCGTGCAGTGCCAAACAAATATGATTTTGGGTTTTTGATCATTGTTTATAACTTAATGCGAAACTATAAACTATCCTAGAAAGCAATTAAAATGATCGAGGGCAACAAGTATCGATGCTTCGGGTATTACACTCGAGTAACGATCCAATGTATTTCACGATTTTACAAATATGAGCGGGTAATGTTAATTAGCCACGGATAACATTTCTTAATTAGCTTTTCCCAAAGACTAACAAGACTTCCTAATTGAATTATCCCTAACCCAATTAGGAGATTAAGCACTTCCGAGTTTGGCTACAAGTAGTTCAATCCTATCCCTAGGTAGAATCTATAAAATGAGGGTTAAATCCTCAAGTTCTTATAAATTAATCTTTCCCAACTCCAAATAATCTTTTCCAAAATTAATTCGGAGTTAATGGGCGAGTCCTAGGGTTAGCTAATCCCTTTGGAAACATTAAAGAACAAGAATAATTAAAATAACAAACACCCACTTCACAAATATATGAAAATCATTCAATACATAAGCACAACAAGGTATTTAATCCACACTTTAAACATGAATATTCCCATAAACCATATTCAAGTGTTGGAAAAATACTACACACTTAGATATTCAATACAAAACAAGGAAATGAAGAAATAAACATAAATGGGTAAGAAATCCTTAACCACAATGGTGAAATCTTCAAGACCCAAGTGTGTGTGCAAAGCCCTAGCTTCAAAACTTGTTCTTCTCTACTCAAAATATATTTACAAAGCTGAAGAAATATCCAAAAATCGATCTCTAATAGATGCCTAAGATGTTGCCAAGGTATGCTTTTTATAGAGGGCCAAAAATTCGAGTGAAAAATGGACAAAAACACCCTTGTCGGGCTGATATGCGATCGCATCCCCGTCGCATATCAAGGATGCGATTCGCATCTTCACTCTTTCCGTCGCACATCAAAACCCTAGGTCTCAGGGGGTCATCGCATTTGAGATATGCGGTCCGCATTAGTGATATGCGATCTCATTCGTGCGTCGCATTTACAATGTAGCTTCATGCATCATATGGTGTTGCGACTCAAATGCGAATCGCATTTGAGATATGTGATCGCATATTCGACCGCATTTCACTCATTAATCTTGACTCAACTTTCTGTTGCGGTATGCGATCTCTGGGCTCGAAATGCGATTCGCATGTTGCATATGCGATCGCATTCGGCCATTGCTCCCCTCTTTTCTCTTCTT
>ML245058.1:3392-17770 GCA_005239495.1 Nicotiana undulata
CACTCGGCACGGAATGTCCCCTCGTGCATATATAATAACACTCGGCACGGAATGTCCCCTCGTGCATAACCTCACAATCACTCGGCATGGAATGTCCCCTCGTGCATATATAATAACCCTCGGCACCGAATGTCCCCTCGTGCATAACCTCACAATCACTCGGCACGGAATGTCCCCTCGTGCATATATAATAACACTCGGCACGGAATGTCCCCTCGTGCATAACCTCACAATCACTCGGCACAGAATGTCCCCTCATGCATATATAATATAATAACACTCAGCCAACACGGCATGTCCCCTCGTGCGACGAATAATAAAAACACAAGGAAACAATAATATTAAAGTCAACAACACGAAGTCTCAAGTGCATGGAAATATTCAATACAAGTCTATTTTTCCGTCAAGGAGAAATCATCACTTACAACATCAACAAATGCCCGACATGGGTCTCAGCTATAACCAACCTCGCATCAGTAATACAATTTCAACAGTGTAAGCCTCAACTGGAACAAATAACTCAATAACTCTCCACGTCATGAAACAACATCAAGTATCACTTTTAATTCATAATTTACTCATAGTGCGGGGAATATTAAGAACATAGCAAATTTCATCACAATTGACTCACGGGCATACTTGACCGCAACGCATAGGCACTCGTCACCACGCCTATACGTTGGACATGAGTTGCACATAGCAAATAAGACTCTATACCTAATCCCTCAAGCTGAGGTTAAGCAAAACACTTACCTCGGCTCCAAAGACAATGCAAGTCAAGCCTCAATCACAGCCTTTCCTCTCGAATCCAACTCCGAATCGGGGATATCTAGACATAATGGATTTATTAACATCAATAAGTACTCAATAAACCAATTCCAAAGCCAAATTATACATTTCCTACTATTCCTCCGAGAATACTAAAATTCGACCCCGGGCCCACTCGCTAAGATATTCGAAAATCATGAAGGAATCAATTACCCGGAGTCTAAGGATCGACATTATGTAATTTATACAAGAATTCATGGCCTAGCATGGAAAATCACGAAATCCACAAGAACCCTAAAGTTTACTACCTAATTCTATCATTTTTTGATTATTTAATAGTGTATTTAACTAAGAATTAGTGTTAGAATTAGAGGTTTTATGGGTTTTAACTTACCTCTTAGTGGGTGGTCGTGGAAGGTGTTTGCCCAAGCTTGGTTGTTCTCTAATGGTGGTTGAAAATGGGTAAAAGTGAAGAAAACCCGAAATTTTAGAGTATTTAAGAGGCCTGCCAACAGGGGTTTCCATACCTGCGACCTTAGGACCGCAGGTGCAGTCTCGCACCTGCGAGAGAGAGATCGCCCCAGCGGAAGAAGACCTGGGCCCCTAAGCTCGCACCTGCAGAGTTGGGAGCCGCACCAGCGGTCCCGCTCCTGCGAAGGAAAAGCCGCGCCTGCGAGAGGCATCGCACCTGCGAAGGCTAGGACTGCAGGGGCGGTCCCGCACCTGCGGCTGGGCAACCGCACCTGCGGTCAAACGAGCTGTTGTGCACCAGCAGTGGTTTTTGCTAGTTTTTGGCCTCGTGCGGGGTCCGGGAGGCACCTGGGCCCACCCGAGCCCCCGTCCAAAAATACCAACAAGTCCCAAATGAGTAAACGGACTTGCTCGAGCTTCCGAAACATGAAAAACCACAACGGAACTCGAAATCAAACCCCAAAACCAAATTAATCATACTTAAGAACTTTGAAATTCTAGAATTCACTTCAACGCGCCGAACCGGCCTAAACCACTCGGAATGACTTCAAATTTTGCAGATAAGTTATAAACGACACAACAGAACTATTCTCGGTCTCGGAATTTCATTCGGACATCGGGAACATTAAATCACCTCTCAAGCCACATTTCAAATTCTTTAGAAACCCCACAAGTTCATTAACTCCATTTTTCCTCATTTGGATCCGAGACCAATCAAATCAAGCCCGTTTTACACCAAATTCCACAGCTAGGACAAATAACGTATAACAAACCTGTTCCGGGCTCCACAACTGCAATACGGGCCCAGTAATACAGTTTTCACATAATTATTCATTTTCACATTCCTTTATCATTTTCAGAAAACGGTTTTCTTTAAAAATTCATTTCTCGGGCTTGGGGCCTTGGAATTCGATTCCGGACATACGCCCATGTCCCATGTTTTCCTACGGACCCTCCGAGACCGTCACATCACGGGTCCGGATCCGTTTACGAAAAATGTTGACCAAAGTCAACTTTATTCAATTATTCAATTCAAAAATCCCATTTTTATCAAATTTTCACATGGAAGCTTCCCGGCTACCTGCCCGGGCTTCGCACGCATATCGAGGTGAGATTAACGGAGGCTTTCGAGGCCTCGAAACACAGATTTAGCTGGAATTACTTAGGATGACCTTTTGGGTCATCACAGGAGTTTGGGGCCGCACCTGCGGAAAAAGAACTGCACCTGCGGAACCTCCGCACCTGCGAGGCTGAGACCGCAGGAGCGGTCCCGCACCTGCGGCTGGGAAACCGCACCTACATCACACCAGCAACAGCTGCACCAGTAGTTGTTTTAGCTAGTTTTTAGCCCCGTTGGGGGTCCGGGAGTCACTTGGGCCCACTCGAGCCCCTGTCCAAAAATACCAACAAGTCCCAAATCATTAAACGGACTTGCTCGAGCCTACGGAACACTCAAAACAACGCTAAAACTAAAAAGCACACCCCAAAACCCCTAAAACCATAACTTAAGAAACTTCAAGTTCTTGATTTCTATAAATATGCGCCGGACTGACCTATACGGCTCAGAATGACATCAAATTTTGCGGACAAGTCATAAATGACATAACGGAACCATTCCTGGTCTCGGAATCACATTCAGACCTCGATAACATGAAATCACGTTCCAAACCAAATTTCAAATTCTATGAAAATCCTCTAAACTTCATTAACTCTCAATTTCCCATTCTTGTTCCGAAACCCGTCAAATCAAGTCCGTTCCTTACCAAATTTCACATATAACTTAAATAACACATATTGAACCTATTCCGGGCTCCAGAACCATAATACGGGCCTGGCAACACAGGTTCCACATCGAGGTTCATTTTCATAAGCCTTAATTATTTTTAGAAAATAGTTTTCTTTAAAAATTCATTTCTCGGACTTTGGTCCTCGGAATTCGATTCCGGGCATACGCCCATGTCCGACCTTCCGGGACAGCCAGATCACGTGTCCGGGTCCATTTACCAAAAATGTTGACCAAAGTCAACTTTATTCAATTATTTATGATAATTTCAACTCTTTACCAAGTTTCCACATAAAGGCTTCCCGGATACGCGCCCGGGCTGCGCACGCACATCGAGGTGAGATTAACAAAGGCTTTCGGGGCCTCGGAACACAGTCATAATTATGTTTACATAAGATGACCTTTTGGGTCAACACATTTTAGGGCCTATACTTTTATTGTCTCAAGGCATGTCTCCTTTTTTGTCTTTTCCTTCACTTGACTATAGACTCTGTCATCGTCTCATATTTTGATTTTTTGTTATCACTCATTTATCACATCTTACTCATATTGCTTCATTTACACTCTTCTTATTCTCATGCTAATATCTATGTCAATTACCTTATTCTGAAACTTCAACAAAACAACCTTTCGCTTTTAGAACCCTTTGCACCATCTCAGTGGCTCTTGGGTCGACTAACATTCACTCTTTACTAGGGGAAGGAGTAATCCTAAGGTAAATATTCCTCCCTTCTAGGATATCTTCTGAACTTTCTAAACATTCTAGTATTCATATCCTTTTGTATTATTCTAGAGTTCACTATCTGGCTATCTTCCAATGACAACTATTACCATGTCCTGCACTACCCTTCAAAAATGTTAGACAATGATAACAATCCATCAACATATTTGGGTTACTCTAACCCCAGCTAGATCCTACTATCCTATCCTTCTCTTAAATTATATATGTCAGCTCCCATAGGGCAGAACTGAGACGTGTATGGTCAATTGTAGATATCTCTGTTACTGTTGAAAGTAACTCAAAATTCTTATATTTCTCTACCTTAATTATAAATATTGATAATCTTGATTAACTAGGTACCTCGTACCCCTCTTAATCTTGCTTCTTTTACTTGCTGAAACTTGTACTCTACCTTCTGATTCTCTTACCATATGGGTAGATAGATATTCTTGCCTTAGAGATCCTTATTAAGAAACTTACACATCTTAGTACACACGGGCGGTGTGCCCAGGGTATGACGTGTTGCTGCTGCCTGACTTGGGGCCTAAGCGGTAGAGGTCTGGATTCCCCGTCCCACCTGAGAAGTAGCAGGGTCGGCTGGAAATAAACCAACCTGAGACATAGTGTCCATGAATCTCAGCATACGACCCATGACCTCCTGGAAGCCTGGCCCCGTGATGAAATCCACTGGAGCAGGTGATACTGGAGGCACCTCATCCTGCTCCTCCATAAAAGGTCCTCTAGTGGTGCCACTGGTGTAGCTCTGAGACGCCCTCGTCCCCTACCTCGAGCAGGTTCTCTACCCTTGCCTCTACCCCGACCTTGGGTAGCCGGGGAAGCGGCCTCTCCCGGACCAGGAACATTGGATGCACGCGTCCTCACTATCTGTGAGAGAATAGAAGAATAAGTTTGAGTACATCATAGATTGCACGACAGGATATGAATAAGGGAAGTTTCCTAACACCCCATAGCCTCCTGAAGATAAGTGCAAACGTCTCCGCACCGATCCGCAAGACTCTACTGGGCCTGCCCGTGACTCGTGAGACTTACGTGAACCTAGTGCTCTGATACCACGTTGTCAGGACACAGAATCCTAATCCAGGTCGTGATGACGCCCAACGACGGGGGTAGGCAAGCCAACACAAATTACACTAAGTGTTATCATCCCCAGTTACGCAAAATTTCATCTTTTAACCAATTTTAAACAGATATAAACATAATAATGGCGGGTGATGTGAAATAAAAACTACAAGTCCGGAAAATCAACCAATAGGCATGTCACATAACATATGTACAGCCAACAACCCAAAATATTCACTACGTGTGTGGCAGGAACTAGTGTCACGAGTGTCATGGGCAACTACTGAATATACAATGACTACAATATATACAGAGTCTCAGTCTGAATGAAATGGACAGAGAATATAACAAAAGAACTCCAGGGTGCTGCTAGGAAGTCGCCGGGAAAGCAGCTCACCGTGAAGTATGACCACGCTATCAATATCTAGCACCGGTCTGATAACCAGACTTACCAGCCTCCGGACCTGTACAGTCAAGTACATAAAAGAAAAGAAAGTGCAACATGAGTACATATTAAATAAATATGTACCCACTGAGTATCTCGCCTAAACTCGAAGAAGTAGTGACGAGAGGTCAACTTGATACTCACTAAGGTCCAACAGTAATAATATATGATAGAATATAATGAAATACAGTAGGCATGTCAGGAAATAAGCAACAAGTATATATCAAGAGCAGAAATCCAAACAACTACTGAACTAAACAATAAAGCACTTTCAAGGGTAAGACCATCGAACGAGACAATAATCACAAATTCTTAGATCCGCCGTGGCGTACGGCCCGCTCCCATAAGGTACCTTCTAAACTCTCCGTGGCGTACGGCCCGCTCCCATAAGGTACCTTCTAAACTCTCCGTGGCGTACGGCCCGGTCCCATATATATTCAATTACTTTTCAACCCTGTCGTGGCGTACGGCCTGATCCCATATATTTCACAATTTCTTTTCAACTCTGCCGTGGCGTACGGCCCGCTCCCATAAGGTACCTTCTAAACTCTCCGTGGCGTACGGCCCGGTCCCATATATATTCAATTACTTTTCAACACTGTCGTGGCGTACGGCCTGATCCCATATATTTCACAATTTCTTTTCAACTCTGCCGTGGCGTACGGCCCGATCCCATATAGACATAATCACTCTCAAACCTGCCATGGCGTACGGCCCGATCCTAATATCTTACAATACTTACTTTCCACAAAAATTCCTTGCCATTCAACAATTTTCCATAAAGCCTCAGAGGAACAACACTATAGAAAACATAATCTCATAGTACATATGGCGTCACAATAAATCATATAAAGCATTACAAGGAAAACATATCAGGCATTACGAGAAAGGCATATAAGGCATTACGAGAAAGCATACAAGGCATGATGTGGGCCTAACTACTCGGACATAACAATAATAGCCGCTACGCACATACTCTCGTCACTTGGCGTGTACGTAGCCCCCAAACAATTTACACATAGCATATACATCACCGATGGGGACAATGTTCTCTTACAAGGTTAGAAAGGAGACTCACCTCCTGTCGAATCTACCCCTCGGACCACAATTGCGCCCGAAACTCCGAACTCTACACCCGAGGACTCACAACTAGCCAGAAAGGTGTAAAATAATATCAATGCATGCATAATATGGGAAATTATCTTAGTTTATTTACTAAAATCGCTATTCTTGAAGAATTCCAAAATTCCAACCCCGGTCCCGCATGTTCAAATTCCAAAAATTCTCGAAGGGATCACTCACCCATAGCCTAAGGATCATTAATGTGTGATTTCTACTTGAATTCATGGCCTAAAATGGAAAAATCACAAAATCCTCAAGAACCCTAAAATTACTACATAATTCCATGATTTTTGATAATTTAGTAGGGAATTTAACTAGGAATTAATGTTTGAAACTAGTGTTAAATAGGGAATTTACTTACCTCAAGTACTAGGTTGAAGGCCCTCTTGGAAGCTCTCAAATAACACAAGGAAGAAGATTGAAATGGAGAGAATAACTTAAATCCCGTATATAAACTACCTTGCCCAAATGTCCCTTCATCGCGAACGCGACACGGGCATCGCGTCCGCGAAGGCCAATGGCCCAGGCCTTAGAAGTCCCTTCTATGCGAACGCGAGAGAGAGCCCGCGAACGCGGAGGCTAGCTGGGCTAGACTTTCGCGAACGCGGTTGGACGGGTGCGAACGCAAAGACAAATGGTAGCTGGGCCGGCCCATTTGGCTGGACCCTATGCGAACGCGGAGGCTAGCTGGTATAGACTTTCGCGAACGCGGGCTGGGGAACAAGAACGCGTAGAGCATCCGTAGCCCCTGCCCAATTGCTTCTTCGCGAACGCGGCCACCCTCCCGCGAATGCGAAGAAGGAATTCAGATACAGAAAATTCTGGTTTTTCCAACTTAGCTCACGGGGGTCCAAAACTCACCCGAGCCCGTCGGGACCCCATCCAAAAGCACCGACAAGTCTGTATTCATGATACAGACTCGCTCGAACTTCCGGAATGATAAAAACAACAACGAAACTCAGAATTTGACCCCAAAACCAAATTGAATCAACACTTTGAACTTAGAGTTCTAGAATTCATTTCAATGCGCCGAACCGGCCTATACTACTCGGAATGACTTCAAATTTTGCAGACAAGTCGTAAATTACATAACGAAACTATTCTCGGTCTCGGAATTCCATTCGGACTTCGGTAACATAAAATCACATGTCAAGCAAAATTTAAAATTCTATGAAAATCCTCAAAACTTCATTAACTCTAATTTTTCCATTTTGATCCGAAACCCATCAAATCAAGTCTGTTTCTTACCAAATTTCACAGATAACTTAAATAATACATATTGAACCTATTCCAGGATCCGAAACCATAATACGGGCCCGACAGCACAGGTTTCACATCAAGGTTCATTTTCATAAGCCTATAATATTTTCATAAAATAATTTTCTTTAAAAATTCATTTCTCGGACTTGGGTCCTCGGAATTCGATTCCGGGCATATGCTCAAGTCTCATATTTTCCTACGGACCTCCCGGGATTGTTAGATCACTGGTCTCGGTCCGTTTACCAAAAATGTTGACCAAAGTCAACTTTATTCAATTAATTATCATAAATTCAACTCTTAATCAAGTTTTTACATAAAGGCTTCTCGGCTACGTGCCCGGGATGCACACGCAGATCGAGGTAATATTAATGGAGGCTTTCGAGGCCTCGCAATGCAGTCACAATTAGATTTACATAAGATGACCCCTTTTGGGTCATCACATAGAGTATGAAGAAGGAGTGACTTTCCTAAATTCCTTGTAGACTCCTGCTTATAAGCATGGTGCACAACACACCCATAAACAAGACTCTACTAGACACGGCTTGTAGACATCCCTAGAAAAGAACTACTCTGTATTATTTGTGTCACGACCGAACCTCTGGGCCGCGACGGGCACCCCCTACCTTACTCGACCGAGTACCAACGTAACATATATTTCTTATCGTACTCTCATGGGTAAATGGGCCAAAAGGGACATCATGAGATAACCAAAATAAAACATAAGGGAATGCTAGCCATAGGAAAACCTAACATGATATAGAAACTTATACATGTGAGCTACGAGCCTATAAGGATGACATGATCATTTGTAAGCTCAAAACATAGGCCGACAAGTCCATACAAGTATCCTTATGTTGACCAAAGTCACTGCATAGTTTTGAAGATTGACAAATGTCTAACCAGTTGAACCAGGTCCATCAGAGCACACATACTTGACCTGACGAGTTGACACATGAACTGTATATGCATAAGAGATAAATGAGTTTGTGAAATATCAATGAACTAAGATATTTTCTCCTAATGCGAAAAGGTTGCAAATTGATAAAAATATGAAGTTGAAATTAGCAAGGAAAGTAACAAAGGAAGGAAGTTGAGTTTAATACGAACTCTTTAACCCAGGAAGTGTTGTACCAGAACTGAACGTCTGACTCTATAAATAATTGAAGTATTCTTGCTTGAATTTAGATTGCACAAAGGCATAAGTGAATCAAGATCTGAAAGCAAAATTCCTAGAGATTTTGCGAGCAGAACTACTAAGCGATACAAAGGCTACATACCAGCTAGAAGAACCAGTTCCATCTGTTTGTTTATTGAGTCTAGTTGGTTGTAGTAGGTGATTTAATATTGTATCTTTTCAGCTTTCATATAAGCAATTGTAATAGGTACACATTGTTCAAGTTAGAGTTAACTTGAAGCTTGTAGAAATTAGCTAGAGGCTAGTTACTATGAAGGGATTAGAGTTAGTCCTAGGATTACAAAAGAGTTTATTTTGTAAGTCCTCATAATATTAGTGAAGAGTTTGAGAAAATCCTACTGAGGAGTAGGTCATGGTTTTTTCACCTTTTGAGCCAGGTGTTTTCCACGTAAAAATCTCTATGTTTTTACTTTACTGCATTTATTATTCCGCAAACAGTAGAAGTTGGAACACCAAGAAGAACCAGGTTCTTCTACTAAGACAACACTCAAAATATTAGACACCACACAAATCAATCCTCCCTTCTTGTGTGGTATTGAAGTGTAAAACATCAATTGGTATCAGAGCGGGTTATCCTTGAAAAGGTTAACACCTTGGAAAAGATCAAAATGAGTGCACCACCTGGAAACTGGGAGGGTCAATCAACTGCAAGGCCACTACTCTTCAACGACCAGTATTACTCCTGGTGGAAGAACAGGATGAAGGACCATCTGATTGGAAAAGACTATGAACTCTGGGACATAGTCACTAATGGTCCTCTATCTACCATGAAGAAGACTGCTGAAGGTGTAGATATACCAAAGACTAGAGCTAACTGCACTACTGAGGATCTGAAGAAATGGGAGAAGAATGCAAAGGCCAAAAAGTGGCTAGTGTGTGGACTAGGTCCAGATGAGTATAGCAGAATCCAAAGTTGCACCACTACCAAAGAGATCTGGGATACCTTGCAAGTAGCCCATGAAGGAACACCTCAGGTAAAAAGGTCAAGAGGTACTCTACTATACTCTCAGTATGAAAACATCACTATGAAAGAAGGAGAGACTATCCAAGAGATGTACACAAGGTTCACAACCTTGACCAATGAGCTAAAGTCTATTGGAAGAGTCATTCTTGAAGAGGACCGGGTTGAGAAGATCCTGACAAGGGTCTTGCCAATTTCCCGGGAAAGCAAAATCACTGCTATCCAGGAATAAAAAAATATGGCAACCCTGAGATTGGATGAGTGTTGATACCCAATTTTTCCTCAAATTATTTTAAACTTGTATATAAGCTTTCAAAATCACTCTTTGCAATAATGAGTATTTTTCCTAGTTTTTCCATATTTTTATCTAAATTATTTCCCTATTTATTTAATATTGTATATTTTTTATATTCATGAATTGTGCTCTAAAATAATTTCAAAATATTTTCCAGTTCAGTATGTCATTTATAATCACTTTTTACTTATTAAAATCCAATTATTTCATAAATTGGCCAATTGGGTCTTATTTAATTGCAATTACAATCACTTTTGCAAATGGCCTAATTAGACATGTTATACCTTTTAAAATTTGAATTTATGTGTCTTACATTTTAATATTAGTTAATTATTGTAATTTTACCTATTTTAACTTTATTTTATTTTTATACAATTATTAGCTATTTTAATTAATTAATTATCTATTTTTACGGGTATTTAACAATTAGCCACATTTTATTTAAACCTTAGCCACATTTTAAACCAAATTAACCCCAACCCAAAACCCAGCCCAATCCTAATCCATACCCGGCCCACCCCTAATTAAATCTGAGCCGTTGATCAAATGAGATCAACGGCCCAGATCATCCCTTACCTTAATTAACCTTTACCTACCCCCCCCCCCCCCNAACCTTCTGGTTGTTCGATGGTCTCCAGCCTTCATCTCCGGCCACTTCCAGGCTCACCTCCTTTCAACCACCAGCTGCCTTGAAGCCTTATCTCTCCAATCCTCTCCGTCTTTGGGACCTCCATGGGTTTCGACCATGCTGGACCACAACTGGGGCTCCTGCTTTGTTGATTTTCTGGCCTTCTCCGGTGGGATTTGATATGACCATGCCACAATCACCAGTACTTTCAAGCTTCGCAACAGGTTCTCCGGTTATCTTCAATCCTCTCTGAAACCCTAATTTTTGGGCTTAAACCACTTAAATCTCTTTATTTTTAACGATTTAAACTTATTCTCTTATGTTTTACATTATTCTCAATTTGATCTTTCAATTTCTTCAGTTTTAAAACGTTTTTGTTTCGTTTCAAAATTAGGGTTTCCCAAAACCTCTTATGTGCTAGTTTTTGACTGAGTTTCCTCTCGTCTTGAGTCTGTTCTCTACATATCTTGATGATTTTGTGACTTTTTATCTTGTTTATATTAAAATCCCTAATTTTGGACTTTTGTGTTTGGGTCTTCTTGCTGCTTGATTCCTGCTAGGTTTTCTGTAATTATCATGTTTCGAATAAGTCTTTATTCTACTTGTGGCATCTTTGTATGTTTATATTCATATGTTGTTCATCTCTTTCCTCTTCCTGTCAACGTTACTAGACTTGTCTGTTGCTACTGTTGTTTGTCTTACTTATTTATATGTTGAAGGATGGTGTTATAACTCTCTCTTGACTGATTCTAATCTCCTTACTTTATGGCTTGATTGAAAAGTTCCTGTAAAACCCTAGAATGCTATTCGATTTTTTGAATTAATTGATTTGCTGCAATATTTTATTCTATTGAATCACTCCTTAATTGGAGTTTCTGAATTTGGTCTTAATTATTGTTTAGTAAAATTGATTCTCTCCTTGTGGAGTCTTGACTGATTTTCACTTACCTTATGTAATTATGTGATTTACCGTTGGAATTTGAATCCCTTGACTTAAGGGAATGATTGTCTTGGTTATTTCCTTACTTAGTATGGTACTGATATTTCTTTACCTTATGTGGCTGCATGTCTTTGCCATTGATGAGTTTGAATCCCATAATTCAAGGGAACCGTGTCATTGAGTTCCTAACTGATTGGGATTCTTCCTTCTCTTATTGCCATACATTTGTGATTCTTACCTTATGTGATCACTTGTTTTCAACTATAAATACTTATGCTCTTTCATTAAGCAAGGACACGAACACACACAGACATCAATACACTATACTACTCTCTTGTGCTCTTTCTGTTTCTCTTTGGCTCTATTTGCTGCTCTCTATTCTTGCCTATTATTAGCCGGCTGCAAGCCAAGGCTAATAGTGCTATCATTTTTCTCTCTTCTGCTTTACTCTCTCTCTTAACACTGGTATGTTCTAATTTAAGTTTACAAAATCCTAAAACAATATGTTTCAATTTTGGTTAAGATTCTTGTTGTTTCTTTTGTGCTTTTACTTATGGCTCTATTGCCTACCATGTAACTAGTATGTCTACTCTCTCTATGATATCTCTTCTTCTTCTAGCCTAACATGACTCCTGTTTTCCTCTCTATGATTCATTATGGCCTATGTGATCTTTTACTGCTTCTTTCTGCATATCTAGCATCTCTTTATGTATGTTTCTTCATCAATTGCCTGGCTTCTAATGCACCTATAATACTTAGTATTCTCAGACTTGTATCTATGATATATGATAAACTCCTGGCATATCATACTCTTTGAAAATCTGTAACTTTGTGCTAAGGATTAATTACTGCAAAGATGCCGCTATCATTACTTGTCCCAATCCCTTTCCCCTCTTTGTGTTTGCTTTTCTAGAAATATGCATACTTGCTGAGTTGTGACCATTCTACTGCTTCCTTTTCAAACTATTTTTACATAAAAGATCTTTCTATTATTCTCTAAAGTCATGTTATTTCAAAACTCCTTTTCAAACTTAACTCTTTTTAACTACTCCTTCCCGCACTTCACACTACTCTTAGACCTTTAGGTTCCCCCCCCTCAGTGTGAGCATTGCTTAGGGACCTTGAGTTCCCTCTGAACTTTGACACACTGAGGCAGGTAATTCTACACTGCACCTATCTCAACTTTGGCAATTGCTGGGTGCTGGTATTGGCCAGGGCCCTCACAAGCACCTTTGGGAGCTTTTCCACAACCCAGGCTATGTATGGCTGTGAAGCTCGAAAGGGGTGAGGCTGGAAGGTTGGGCCTGTTTGAAGGCTCTCTATAGAATAACTTCTTATTTTTCTCTTTACAATTATTGTAATTCATTTGCTATGGTCTGTAATAATTTGTAAATAAACTATTGGGGCTGGATAGTGAATATAGGAGGGAATTATGCATGTTTAGTGTAGTATGGGTAGAAATCATGACTTAGGCTTTATTTCCCTATGTGCGCAATAGTATCATTCCTAGAACATGCATACCATACATTAAAAAATCATGTTTAGGTTCTTCATTTTAACATATCTATTATATTCACGCCATCTGACACCATGTTCCTAGTATAACTAAACGAGTAACAAAAAGCTATCATAATGTATTGCCCATGCATTTGTAAACATGACATATAGAAACCATGTCTTTAGGTGATACTTTGTGCATTAAATATCCTACCCTTAGAACTTCTTATTTATCAGAACTTGAATGCCTAGTTAACATAATCTAATACTCCCATAAAACATGTTTAATCCACTTGAAACAATTTTCTGCAAACATGTATCTATTAAAATCAGAATCCAAATGTGCATGTTCACTCTTTAAAAAAAAAAGTAGGCAATGTATACAACGCCTAGGAAAACCTTAGGCCTAATACGTATTAAAATCAAATCAATCATGTTCTTCTAGTTTAATCAGTTCCTTTAACCATTTCGAACCCTGCTGTTCCCACTTTTGTTTACCTCACTAAAGTTCATTTTACTTTTATTAAAATTCCTGCTCTATTTTAACAGTCTCGAAGTTGTGCTTCTATTTTCTTTTACTGATTTTCACTGATTCTTGTCCTATTATATTTTCAAACTACTGGGATTTCAAAAGATGCCTCATTCTGCTCAAAATCGTGCCATTTCGAATCCTTGCTTTGTATGTCTTTCAAGTCACTATATTTTCATACCATTTGACTACTTCTTTACTACAGTTCTTTGAAAACTGATAATTTTTACTCTATGTTGAGCCACTGTATTTTAGTCCCTTATCCTTTAAAATTACTTCAAACTCATGCTTTAATGACTTTCATCTATGTTTATTGGAAGCTTTAAATCACTGCATCTTTCAAAGTTTTTGTCACGACCCAAATTCCCACCCTTTGGGCCGTGACTGCGCCTAACGTTGAACCCGCTAGGCCAGCCAACGTATAACTTGCGATAGTAATTTAAAATTCATTTACCACTGAACAAAACGGGAATTCGTCACTTTCAACAAAATTCTCAACAAAAATCCTGTAAGCATTTCTTAATAACGATAACGAAACCTTTAAGAGTGCGAAAAATAATGACATGATAAACATAAATAACGTGATACTGCCCACACTAGTAACCTTCAAAACTTTACTAAGCCTTCAAAAGTCCCTTCAATTGTTTCACAGCAGGGAAATAATAATAATAATAATAGCAAAA